>JABSTQ010010807.1:0-170764 GCA_013358835.2 Ixodes persulcatus | reverse complement strand
TGAGGAGAGGCGTCAATACATTGCGAAGGACACATCCTCGCATTTGCGGTGGAGCCATGCATTGCAGAGAGATGGCATGCAGCACAGAACCACTCCGATGTTGATGAGGAGAGGCGTCGATACATTGCGAAAGACACATCCTCGCATTTGCGGTGGAGCCATGCATTGCAGAGAGATGGCATGCAGCACAGAACCACTCCGATGTTGATGAGGAGAGGCGTCGATACATTGCGAAAGACACATCCTCGCATTTGCGGTGGAGCCATGCATTGCAGAGAGATGGCATGCAGCACAGAACCACTCCGATGTTGATGAGGAGAGGCGTCGATACATTGCGAAAGACACATCCTCGCATTTGCGGTGGAGCCATGCATTGCAGAGAGATGGCATGCAGCACAGAACCACTCCGATGTTGATGAGGAGAGGCGTCGATACATTGCGAAAGACACATCCTCGCATTTGCGGTGGAGCCATGCATTGCAGAGAGATGGCATGCAGCACAGAACCACTCCGATGTTGATGAGGAGAGGCGTCGATACATTGCGAAAGACACATCCTCGCATTTGCGGTGGAGCCATGCATTGCAGAGAGATGGCATGCAGCACAGAACCACTCCGATGTTGATGAGGAGAGGCGTCGATACATTGCGAAAGACACATCCTCGCATTTGCGGTGGAGCCATGCATTGCAGAGAGATGGCATGCAGCACAGAACCACTCCGATGTTGATGAGGAGAGGCGTCGATACATTGCGAAAGACACATCCTCGCATTTGCGGTGGAGCCATGCATTGCAGAGAGATGGCATGCAGCACAGAACCACTCCGATGTTGATGAGGAGAGGCGTCGATACATTGCGAAAGACACATCCTCGCATTTGCGGTGGAGCCATGCATTGCAGAGAGATGGCATGCAGCACAGAACCACTCCGATGTTGATGAGGAGAGGCGTCGATACATTGCGAAAGACACATCCTCGCATTTGCGGTGGAGCCATGCATTGCAGAGAGATGGCATGCAGCACAGAACCACTCCGATGTTGATGAGGAGAGGCGTCGATACATTGCGAAAGACACATCCTCGCATTTGCGGTGGAGCCATGCATTGCAGAGAGATGGCATGCAGCACAGAACCACTCCGATGTTGATGAGGAGAGGCGTCGATACATTGCGAAAGACACATCCTCGCATTTGCGGTGGAGCCATGCATTGCAGAGAGATGGCATGCAGCACAGAACCACTCCGATGTTGATGAGGAGAGGCGTCGATACATGCGAAAGACACATCCTCGCATTTGCGGTGGAGCCATGCATTGCAGAGAGATGGCATGCAGCACAGAACCACTCCGATGTTGATGAGGAGAGGCGTCGATACATTGCGAAGTACACATCCTCGCATTTGCGGTGGAGCCATGCATTGCAGAGAGATGGCATGCAGCACAGAACCACTCCGATGTTGATGAGGAGAGGCGTCGATACATTGCGAAGGACACATCCTCGCATTTGCGGTGGAGCCATGCATTGCAGAGATGGCATGCAGCACAGAACCACTCCGATGTTGATGAGGAGAGCGTCGATACATTGCGAAGACACATCCTCGCATTTGCGGTGGAGCTTGTGTCATTTCCAAATACATTGATGGGTTATTGTGACCTGAGTGTGGCTCCTATTGTAAATAACAAACATGACCTTTGCCAAAGATCAATTAGAACCAAATGTAACGTGCGCTTCACTTTTAGGCAAAGGGCGGAAATAAAAAAAGTACCGATTAATATTGGCTTTGTTGAATGTGACTGGAGTAAATTGGATGCCGGCATTTGTGTTCACCCTGACGAAAGCTTTTATTTGTTACCTTCCCAACTCCGCTCTATCACCGCGGGGCTACTACGAGGTAATGGGAACAATCAGCAGCGTCAAAAGCGCAAATCACTAGGCCTTTTTTGCTTATGATTGTTTCAACGGTGAGCTACACATGCAAAAGCTTGACGAACACCATGGTTGTGTTCCAAATCTACCTAAATGGATCCGAGTTACTCCGGCGGATCGTATCACGTGACAGCACAGATTGAAAAACGCTGGACGCGGGTAGGTTTTAGAACGCCAAGGGTACGAAACTTTTACCGTGGAGTAAGATCGAGTAAATTTTGGAACAAGGCCCGTGATGGCGCGCTTTTTAGGTTGTATGATTGGTTCCTTCAGGTCGTAGCGTCGGCTGCATCTGGACTTCAGGTGAAACGGAGTACCGTTTGTCGTCAATGGAAACCACTCTATCACCACCTCTTATTTTACTACGCCGAAAACTATCACGTTTATGTCTTTCTTGCAAAATTTATCATCAATATCTTTACATAATAACTCAGATTTTCTCAGCCCATCGTTTAGTTCACGGAGCGTCAATCCTCACTTTGAAATAGGCTTGCCTCGCCGAAAGGTCTCAGCGTACATTTACCCCTTCACTCCTGGAACGTATTCTGATTGAAACCAAACTCTCGTATCTTTAGTAAACATAATTCATTGAAAGTTGTATCAATTAATTTATACTTGTAAAAACATGTTTCGCTCAACAATGTTTTGACTTTCCAGCAGTAGTGCATTTTTGGCCTTTGGTCTTTTATTGTGTGTGTTCTTGTTTATCTTGTTGTTTTTACCCACACCTTTCTGTAATGCGCTGAATGTGTGATGACCGCGAGGTCCTACCACGTTATTTGGTGACCCGGACGTGACCCGGCCACCTCTCTCAGGCTAGAGGCCATTGAGTTCCCAGGAGGCATCACCATCGTCTGCGACACGTCCACAGGAACACATCGCCCATTCGTTCCAGTTACGCTACGAAGGCAGCTTTTTTTATGCCATTCATTCATTGTCGCATACCGGCGGGAAAGCGACACAGAACCTAGTGGCCAATCGCTACGTTTTGCCTCGGCTCAAGTCCGACGTGCGGGACTGGGTACGGATCTGCTTGGCATGTCAACGAGCCAGGGTTCACCGTCATCCCGTACCTCCATCTGCGAGCTTCCTGCCACCAGACGCCCGTTTCGACAAGGTCCACATCGACCTGGTCGGGCCCCTTCCGACTTCACAAGGGCAACAATACATCCTGACGCGTATCAACATATTCACGAGGTGGCCGGAAGCTACACCATTGCCCGACATGACTGCACCCACCGTCGTCGAGGCATTCGTGTCCTCCTGGATGGCGCGCTTCGGATGCCCATCTGAAATCGTCACCAACAGAGGGCGACAATTCGAAACCAACTTGTTCACCGAGTTGTCCTGAATCCTAGGCATGACCAGATCTCGGACAGCTGCATACCGTCCGCAGTCTAACGGCGTGGATGAGTGTTTACATCGTCACCTCTAGCCCGCGCTCATGGCCCACGTGAACCCCAGCGAGTGGGTACAACAGCTTCCGCTCGTCTTGTTTGGGGTTCGAACGGCGCTGAAGCAGGACCTCGGCTGTGCAACTTACAAACTCGTCTATTGGACGACCCTGCGACTAATATCGGACGTCTTCGAGGTCAACCCCTCTAAAAACACAAGGCCAGAAGACTACGCCACAAAGGTGAAAAACATCTTCGGGGACCTTCGACCAGTGCCAACGCGAGCGGTATTTGCGAAGACGCCTTACGTCTCTCAAGATTTGCACAGTGCAACGCATGTGCTCATGCGCCAAACATCTCGACGGAAACCACTCCGACTACACTATATGGAACCGTTCCCGGTTCTGGAAAAGAAGCCAAATAGATTTGTTCTACAGATCAATGGACGACGAGATACCATTACTTTTCGAGCGCCTAAAGCCAGCCCATCTGGAGCAGGCACCCGTGAAACTCATTACATGAGAGACGCGCGAGGAAAGTCATAAATCTCGGAATAGGTCTGCTCAAGTTCACTAGGCAAACTCATAACCGCAGCTAGAGTTCCAGTTATATGTTGTTGTTGTTCTTTTTGTTTTATTTATTCACTCGTTGGGGCTCTTCGTTGAGGGGGGGGGTGGGGGTGGGGCATATCTGTAGGGTGCAACGCAACCACGGATCCATCTTTCTGATTGAAATAAAAGAGATGGTTCGAGGCAGTACACGCCCGCGCCTCGGAAAGCTCGTGAAGAGAATGCTCTAAAGCTTCCATCACAGGCAGACACGTTGTTCGTTGTCTCTTCCTATGTCCTCACTTTAAATAACGTGGTAGGACCTCGCTGCCCCCACAATTGCAATTAAACTGCGCTAATAGTCATGCTGCAGTCATATACACCTTGCATCTGACGACAGTTCGATACTGTCCGTTCTGTTTACGCTTACAGTACGTGCTGTCATCTCAATGGGCAAAAGCCGTCTGTAAAAATGGAGGTAGAAAAAAGAGGAGGCGACATACCAGCTCAAGCCAGCCAAATGAAAACAAATATTACCTGAAGCAGAAAGTAAAGATGGCGGACGGAGGGAACGCACCCAAGGGTGTCCTTTTTGTCCAACAGCGTCTTTTGGTTTCGTTCGTTTTAGGGCATCGTTGGCGGCTTATCTCTCCAAACCGGAACTCTTTCCGGGCTTCACCTTCGGTAGCGTCATGTCGCTTCAGAGACTTCCTACTTCCATGTCTAGAAACTATAGTTGTGTAAAAGAGAGAAATGTTGTATGTCAAGGAAAAAGAAAGAGCAACATAAATTAGGAATTCACTCGGAGGTCAAGTAAGTCAGACAAGACATCAAGCTCGAAGGCAGAACAGCCGCGAAGCAAAT
Source organism: Ixodes persulcatus (assembly GCA_013358835.2). NCBI lineage: Eukaryota > Metazoa > Arthropoda > Arachnida > Ixodida > Ixodidae > Ixodes > Ixodes persulcatus. The sequence continues at coordinate 166,037 of JABSTQ010010807.1, read as the reverse complement.
ATTAGTCATGTGTGCTTTGTGTAACGTACAAAAATGGCCTGATGCATTAAGTAGAGCGAAGTAGACATGAATGGTTTAAGGCCAAACTTATTCCGCGGCCATTGCATTTCACCAAGGCCAATAATGCCGGATCCTTCTTTCCAGGTTCATTCCCAGCAGAGACTCACCGCCAAAGATCTCTTGACGAAGATACAAAGGTGCGCTGTTGGGTTTCAACAACATGGCTTCAAGCCTGGCTCAAGGGTATGCACCCAGATCCGGAACACCATCGATATATAGCCGCAGGACTAGCGGTTGTAATCGTAGGAGGCACACTTGTTATGGCGAAGACCTCCTATGTTGCAAGTGAGTGTCAATTAGCGAAAACAACGCAAGCCGCATTTTTTTTATATCTGACTTTTTTTTGTTTTTTCAGGGGAAGTAATATACACAATTCGTGAAAGTGAATGTGAGTACATCCTAGCAGACAAGGATACAGCTCCAAATCTTCTCAAAATTACCATGCCGTCAACCATTAGGGTGAGTGCGGTCAATATATTCCAGATATATCATTGGAATCATGAAGATGGGTACAAGAAAACTGTTCCCATTAACGCGATGCTGTGAACTGCAGCGAATTCCACCGACGAAAGTATATTTTTGTTTGTTTGAGGACCCCTGCAGTGGAGCTTGGACCTTCACACTACAAATTTCAGTAGCAACCAGGTGACATTTAAGCTAACAATGCAGTAAAATTGTTTTTAATATTCTAGTATCAATTAGGAGCGTGCGACGCCATAAGGGGGCGCGCCCCTCCTCTTTGGTAGCCAGAGCCAAATATAGAGCTCTGTTGGCAACCGCTTGGCAGCGCCACAAAAGACAGCGTCCGCATTACTTAACATAGTAAAGCGCTGCTCGCTCCAATTTTTTCCTAATGTGCGTAAAATCTTGGCCGTGGCTGCGCCTACTCGCGGTGGTGTTTCTCTATCCTTGACACCTTGACATTCGTAAAACTATCCACGTCCAGCGTTACTATGTGAGCATATTGTCACGAATGACAATTGTTGAGGCGAAAATAACTGAGGAAACTAAAAGTTTAATGGGGCGAACTTGTGCCCCAAAATAAAAGAGAACAGAAAGTAGAGCGTCGCGGGCGTCGAAGTAGGCGTGACAGCAGAGTCGAACGCTGAGGCGAAACTGACTCCAGCTTGCCACGCGGAGCCGCTTTTGTACACGCGTGGGCTTCTGGAGCATTCGGCGTAGAAGGTTCGGTGCGTAGAACATTTTAACCTCGAATCAGCAAGACGGTTCTCGAATTTACCAGAACATCACATTACAATGTCAACAAAAATGTGTAGCTGCGGCCAGGAATCGAACCCTGGCTTTTCGCGTGGGAGACAAGGGCGATAACCGTTACGCCACGGGCGTGCTGCCTACTTCGTCAGCTGCGACCGCGGCATTATTACCCCCTTTAGAAAAGTGCATCGTCCCGATGCAGCACAAAACTAAAAAAAAAACAGATCCACAACTAAAGGACAGCAGAATCACGAGCCACAGTTCACAGCTCACAGTTCACTCGTCGACGAAGGTGGAAAGTGCTATCGTTCGTAATACGGCCTCAGCCGGACGACGTGCACCACCTCGGGTCGCGGCCGACGTCTGGTTGATGGTCGTGTTCCGTCTGGAAGAACTTCGTAGTTCAGATCTCCGAGGCGTCGGATGACCTTGTAAGGCCCAAAGTAGCGCTTCAGCAGTTTCTCGCTGAGACCGCGACAACGAATCGGCGTCCACACCCACACTCTGTCTCCGGGCTGGAAGTGGACGGCGCGGCGACAGATTGTACCGGCTAGCGTCGACACGCTGTTGATCGTGGATTCGAAGGCGGGCTAGTTTGCGTGCTTCTTCTGCTCCCTGGCTGACCACATGGGCATCGCCGCATCCGTCATCCACAGGCTCATGGGGCAGCATCGCGTCAAGCATGGTCGTCACTTTTCTCCCATGCACCAGATCGAATGGTGTAAACCCGGTTGTTTCTTGAGCTGCGGTGTTGTAGGCGAACGTGATGTATGGTAATACGTCGTCCCACGTCTTGTGCTCTACGTCGACGTACATGGAGATCATGTCGGCGATCGTCTTGTTGAGCCGCTTCGTTAGCCCGTTGGTCTGCGGATGGTACGCGGTGGTCAGACGATGACTGGTGTGGCTAAGCCGAAGGATCTCTTGCATGAGCTGGACCAAGAACGATGACCCTCGGTCGGTTATCAAGACTTCGGGGGCACCATGTCGAAGGAGAATAGACTCGACGAAAAACTTGGCGACTTCCACCGCTGTTCCCGACGGAAGGGCTTTCGTCTCCGCGTACCGGGTAAGGTAATCCGTGCCAACGATTATCCAGCGGTTTCCCGACGTCGATGGCGGGAAGGGCCCAACCAAATCCATTCCAATTTGTTTGAAAGGCGTAGTAGGGGTCGATATCGGCTGCAGGAGTCCTGCTGGCTTTGTCGGAGGCTTCTTACGTCGTTGGCACTCATGGCACGACCGTGTGTACAAGTGGACAGTTTTCAGGAGTCTCGGCCAGTAGTACTTGTCACGAATCCGGGCGAGCGTCCTGCTGTAGCCAAGATGTCCAGCCGTTGGGTCGTCGTGGCATGCTTGGAAGATTTCTTCTCGCAGGCTGGCAGGCACAACCAGCAGCCAAGCAGGGTTGCTGGCTCCGAAGTTCTTCTTGAAGAGCACGCCTCGCCGCAGAATGAAGCTTGACAAGTCTCGGGCCAGGACTCGCGGAACGAAACTTCCTTGACCTTCGAGGTAATCGATCACGGCGCGAAGTTCCGGGTCGTCTCGTTGAAGTGCTCCCATGTCGGTATCTGTAACTGCTCCGAGGAAACGAGCGTCATCGTCGTCGTCGCTTCTGTCAGGAGGAGATTCGACTGGGGCCCTAGACAAGCAGTCGGCGTCATTATGCTTGCGGCCAGACTTGTGCACAATGGTTACGTCGAATTCTTCAAGTCGCAGACTCCAGCGAGCGAGGCGTCCTGACGGGTCCTTGAGGTTTGGTAGCCAGCAGAGGGCGCGGTGGTCTGTTACCACGCGGAGCGGGATCCCGTACAAGTACGGACGGAACTTGGTTATCGCCCAGACGACAGCAAGGCATTCTTTGTCGGTCGTTGAATAATTTTGTCCTGCCTTAGACAGCGCCCGGCTTGCGTAAGCGATTACTCTCTCTGCCCCTTCTTGTCGCTGAACGAGTACCGCACCGAGACCAGTATTGCTGGCGTCCGTGTGTATTTCTGTCTCCGCCGATTGATCAAAATGTCCGAGGATAGGGGGTGACTGCAGCCTTCGCTTGAGTTCGTTGAACGCTTGTTCTTGCTCTTCTCCCCACTGGAACTGCACGTCGTCCTTCGTCAGATGCGTCAGCGGTGAAGAAATCTGTGCAGAGTCACGCACGAAACGTCTGTAGTAGGCTCACAGCCCAAGGAATCTTCGGACGGCCTTCTTGTCCGATGGCTTCGGAAATTCGGCGACAGCAGACGTCTTTGCAGGATCAGGGCTTACACCCTGAGCCCTCACGACGTGGCCCAAGAATTTCAGCTCTCCATAGGCGAATCGACACTTCAAAGGCTTGAGTGTCAGCCCAGCAGCCTTGACGGCCCGTAGAACGGCTCGCAGTCGTCTGAGGTGCTCGTCGAATTCGGTTGCGAACACGACAACGTCGTCGAGGTAGACGAGACAGCTCTGCCATTTCAAGCCGGAAAGGACGGTGTCCATAACACGCTGGAAGGTTGCCGGCGCTGTGCACAGTCCGAAAGGCATTACTTTAAATTTAAACAGTCCGTCCGGCGTGACGAGGGCTGTCTTCTCGCAATCTCGTTCGTCGACCTCTATCTGCCAGTACCCGCTTTTCAAGTTCATCGACGAAACGTAACGGGTGTGGCGCAGCCGATCTAGGCTGTCGTCGATGCGGGGCAGCGGATAGACGTCCTTTTTGTTACTGCGTTCAGCCGGCGATAGTCCACGCAGAACCTCAGGGTTCTGTCTTTCTTCTTCACCAGGACTACTGGGGAAGCCCACGGACTGGTAGAAGGCTGGACGATGTCGTCATCAAGCATTTCCTGAACTTGCTTCTGGATGATTTCCTTTTCTTTCACGGAAACTCGGTACGGTGGCCGATGCACAGGAAGTGCGCTGTCGTCAGTAACAATTCGATGTTTCGCAATCGGCGTTTGACGCACCTTTGACGACGTGGAGAAGCACTCACTGAACTCGGCGAGAAGGTCACTGAGTTGTCGTCGTTGTGGGGCTGGGAGGGACGAGTCGATGTCGAGCTCTGATGGCGTAATTTTCTTGCGCTGCGTCGGAGAGGCGTCTTTTGAGATCCCGGCGATTGCGGCTGAGTCCTGAATTTCCTCGACGTAGCCCACAGCTGTACCCTTGGTAAGGTGCTGCGACTCTTGCCGGAAGTTGGTGAAAAGGGCTACGGTACGCCCGTTCTGGAGCTCGGTTACGCTTCTTTCAATGCCAATCCCTCGTCCAAGGAGAAGTTGGACACTTCCTTCCAACAGTGCTACACCGCAGGTGGCTTCTTCGGTCCCGACGGGCACAAAGACACTCGACAGCGGCGGCAGGTTTACGTGGTTGGCAAGGACTCGCTTTGCAGCTAACGTCGCTTTGGGATTTTCCGCCGATGTGACAGGCTTCCGAAGCATCAGCTTGTTCTCCGCAAGGTCGATGACGGCGCCGTATTCACACAAGAAGTCCATTCCGAGAATGACGTCCCTCGAACAGTCTTGCAGAACGACGAACTTCACAGGGCACCTCTCACCATGGATCTTGACGCGAGCGGTGCATCTCCCGACTGGTGTGATGAGATGTCCTACGGCGGTTCGTATTTGAGGTCCATCCCACGGCGTTGTCACTTTTCGCAGGCGGCGAGAGAGCCTCCCACTCAAGACTGAGTAGTCCGCTCCGGTGACCACTAGTGCCGATGCGTCGAGGCCATCGATAACAACGTTGAGGTTGTTGGACACCGTTGCAGGGGCGTCGGTGCGATGCGGGGCGTCAGGAGAGTGGGAGCGCTCCGGCGTTCTTGGGGGCTGTTTTCTTCCGCTGTTTTCGGCAACGTCACCTCCAGGCGTTGCCGCTCTTAGTTTTCCCGGCGACGCAAGGGAGACAGGCTTTCTCGGCGGGGTCGTGGCGCTGGGGACGCTGAACGTCGTGGCGATGGGGAGCGGGCTTCACGGCGGAGAGACGACACTGGAGAGGGCGAGCGTCGGAGGTACTCCTCGATGCCGCGAGGGCGTTCGTCGTACCTTGGGCGCGGGTCGTTCGGGTGGAACCCGCGCAGCCCTAGTTGTCTGTAGGGGCATCGACGGTAAATGTGGCCGGCTTCACCGCAGTGATAGCACAACGGTCGTCGATCGGCCGTCCTCCACACGTCGGTCTTTCGTGGCGCTGCTTGTTCTAGGTGGGCGTGCGCCCGATCTTCCTGGCGTCGGGACTGCAGCATCGGAGGGTCTCGTCGGGGTTGCGCCGTGGCCTGGCGCTTAGCTTGCGTCGGTCGTCGGGCCATGGCGGCGTAGCTCAAAGTCGGTTCCTTTGGCGTCGTCGTGTTGATCGGAACCTCCGGTTGGAAGGCCCGGTGGACTTTCTCTCGGACGACCTCGTCGATGAGCGACAGTGAGGACGGGCGATCCGCAGCGGGGAGCATCTTGCGGATTTCTTCCCGGACGACTTCACGGATGATGTCACGGATGCCTGGGAGGTCGTTACCAAGGTCGGATCCGGATGTCGCCAGAGTAGTCACGCCAGGGTGTCGCTCGTAGTGTCTGGCGCGTGCTAGTAGGGCATGTTTCATATTCGTCGCCTTCATGACGAACCCGTCGACAGTGGTCGGGGGATTGCGAATGAGACCGCCGATTATCTCGCTTTTCACACCCCTCAACAGGTGTCGCAGCTTCTTCTCCTCTGTAGCCTGAGGATCGGCGCGGGCGCTCAGGCGAAGAACATCCTCGACGAAGCTGGTGATGCTTTCATTCGGGCCTTGGTTCCTTGTTCGAAGGGTGTCTTCGGCCCTCTCGCGTCGGTGTTGGCTGGTAAACGTCTTCTTTAGTTCTTGCTTGCACACCTCCCACGAAGTTAAAGAAGCCTCGTGGTTCTCCAGCCAGTACCTCGCAGTACCTTCCAGCGAGAAGTAGATGTTCTGCAAGCACTGCTCAGGTGTCCACCCGTTATGACGGGCCACACGTTCATAATGTTGCAGCCAGTCCTCGATGTCCTCGTGGGCGTCCCCGTGGAAAGGCGTCGGAGTCCGGAGTGTGACGGGCAGGTAGAGGACAGCAGGAGCGGCCGGGGTCTGAGACTGGTTGGCCATCGTCGTCTTCTTCGGCCAGGGCTTGTCCAGCAGCAAACCGTATTCAGTATCCTCTCCCTTGATGCGTCGGCTAGTGCGAGTTTTGGGTTCCGCGGAGTGTGGTCTTCTCACCGGGCTTGGAAGCGGACTTGCACTGCAGGCTCTTGGAGGGGAACACTGCACGGGCATGCGGTACCCAGCACCTCCACCAAAAATGTCACGAATGACAATTGATGAGGCAAAAATAACTGAGGAAACTAAACGTTTATTGGGGCGAACTTGTGCCCAAAAATAAACAAGAACAGAAGAAAGCAGAGCGTCGCGGGCGTCGAAGTCGGCGTGACAACAGAGTCGAAACGCTGAGGCGAAACTGACTCCAGCTTGCCACGCGGAGCCGCTTTTGTACTCGCGTGGGCTTCTGGAGCATTCAGCGTAGAAGGTTTGGTGCGTAGAGCATTCTAACCCCGAATCAGCAAGACGGTTTTCGAATTTACCAGAACATCACATTACAGTGTCAACAAAAATGCGTAGCCGCGGCCAGGAATCAAACCCTGGCTTTTCGCGTGGGAGACAAGCGCGATAACCGTTACGCCACGGGCGCGCTGCCTACTTGGTCAGCTGCGCCCGCGGCAATATGAACGTACCAGGAATGCAGTCGTCTAATTCTTTTCACTTCTTCATGCAGTTCGGGGTGCTTTGCGCGGGCCTGTCTGCGTAACTCTCAGGCTCTGCCGGCGATAACGTTCCAGCTTCAGTGAGTCTTTGCTAATATTTGATTTTGGCAACGCCTGGCCAGCAAGTGAATTCTTAGCGGCTTCGTGGGATGGGCATCAGTCATGCACCAGGTCATCTGCATCTACATCGATATGACTCCCGGCGAAAGTTAAAAGGAACTGGTAGCCTCCTTTACCCTTCAGTGGGAATGTGAACGTACCTGCCATTTAATCCTATCATTCTTTTTTTATTTTTCATGCAGTTTATGGCGCTTTTCTACGTGGGCCTGTGTGCGCCACTCTCGGGTCGTGCCGCCCATAATTTTCGCGCTTCAGCGCTCCTTGTGCTAACATCTGATTTTGGCTTCGCCAACCCAGCAAGTGGCTTCTTGGTGGCTTCGTGGCATGTGCATCAGCCATGCACCAGGTCATCAACATCGACATCATTCCCGGCGCAAGTTAAAAGCAACTGGCAGCCTCCATTACATTTCAGTGGACATGTGAACGTACCACCAATGCAGTTGTCTAATCCTTTTCGCTTCTTCATGCAGGTTGGTTCATTTTCATCTTTGCACTGTGAAAAGTCTGACCACCCCTGTCACCTGGTGCTTCTGTGCCCACAAGTACTTTTGCAACTTATAAAGAGTGTGTTTGTCTCTCCGTATCGCGTCTGAGGTTAGTTTTATCTGGCGATATCCACTAAATCCCAGTCCCCCTAAGGATGTGAAAGAAAAACAAATTGCCGATACGATTTCATTACTTCAAGACCCTAGTTCCCCTTCAGTTAGACTCGAGGACGGGCAATCCTTGCGTCTTGACTCTCTGGGGGCCATCAAAAACAATCAGCAGTCAATTAAGGATAAGGTAACCGGCATCCACAGCAGACAAACTACCATAGAACAGAATCTATCCAGCGTCGACACCGTTCAGCAGAAATTAAAAGCCGTAAGGCAAACCATCGACTCTCTTACAAAAAAAAAAAAACGCGTCTACGCGGTAGCTTATCTGAATCAGAAGACCGTTCCAGCAGAGATAACATCATATTTTATGAAATCCCCAATTCGCAGTCTTAAACACAGTCGATGTCAAAGGTCAAAGCATAGACAATAATCAGAAAAAAGCTTCACCTTGACATCTCTGAAAGTGTTGTCCGTGCCCATAGGCTTGCTTGTGCTTTTGTGCCTACAAGTGCGGGCCGATGATTGTAAAGTTTTCATATTTTAAGACTAAAGAGATAGTGTTCGTTTCTAAACACCAACTTCGCGGTACGAACATTTCCAATTCCGAAGACTGCTCCATGGAAACACGCAATGTCAGAAGAATACTGACCGAGTTTGTTAAGGCGAGTAACCAACCTTTTTTAAACTACGTTATAGTAAGTTATATGAAAACAATAGGTGCTATTTCTAGTGTCCCAACGACAACTGCGTTCATGAAGTACGACCCGATTACACTTCGAGTAACAAAATTCGCGACGTAGAAGCTACTAATATTTCCACGGCATCATCGTTATGATTAACACGAAATAATCAGCGTGGTGGCCTCCCTCGTTTTTCTAATGAAATTCCAGTTTTATTGATTGATATCCGAAGTGTCGTGTGAAACCTTGACGATATGGTGTCGCTATCGATTCGTCATCTAGAGATATTGTGGTTTTGACCGAAACTTGGCTTTTCATACTCCGTTTCAGTTCAAGTCGAAACGCAGCCGACGCTACGAGCTGATGGAGCCGATAGGACAGCGTCAAAAGCGCACCATCATGGTGTTCATCATGTTTCGGTACTTGTTCTATTATTGCTGAGCCAATCATAAACAGGCAAAGCACAGTAAATTGCATTTTGACGTGGCTTGATTGGTCCCCTTACATCGTAGTGTCAGCTGCGTCTGGAGGACTTAAGCTGAAATGAAATAGAGTACAGTTCGCGACAGCGAAATCTGAAAGTGAGACTTGTGCTTTTACTTTCATCTTTGTGACAGAACATCAAGAAGAGGGGGCGGAGTTTTAATAGTAATGAACGAATCTTTTCAATCTTTTCATGTAAATGTTGCTACACCACTCGAATTTTTTTTTGTGTGGGACTAAAGTGTGCATATAAAAGTGTCATCATGTGCGTATGTTATCGACCACCGACAGCCCTGCAAGTGATTGGGGGGATTTACATAATGTTTTGAAATGCCATTTGTTCTCAATTTTAACTGACACAACTGTTTATCTTGGACGATTTTAACCTTCCGCATATCGATTGCTCCAAAGCTTTGTCCTCTGCTCATGCAACTCCTCGCCCCATTTAGACTTCCTTAATATTTCCTTTGATTTGACCTTATCTCAGCTTGTGACTGTACCGACCCAAATTACCTCTTCAACTTCCAATAAATTAGACCTTGTTTTTACTACTACTTTGGATCTTATCTCTTCTAATACTTATTTACCAGGCATCAGTTATCACTTCACGTTACAATTCAAGCTGCTTACAACAGTGTGTGCTTCCCATAATAGTGTAAAGATGTTTTTTTTTTTTATTATAGCAAGGCTAATTATCACATAATCAACAACGAGGTAGCTCTATAGACTATATCCTCATGAATTTTTACACAGCTTCTATCAGCGCACTGTTGATGAAAAATAAAATATGTTTAAAAGTGAACTCATTCATTTCCTCTTTCATTCCGCTTAGATTTCTCACTTCAAACTCGACGTCCCCCTGGTTTAATGTCATCATTAAAAATTATCCAGTTAAAATAAGCGTACATTTCAATCAGCAAGAAATTCTAATTGTGAATAACACTGGGTATCTTATCGCTGTGCAGCCGACACCTTTAAGAGAGCCATCGCGGAATCAAAAACAACATTTTTCAGTCATATATTACCTTCCGTGTTGTTACAAATCACGAATCATTTCTGTATATCCTGAACGGAGCCGAAAAATCGCTAATATTGCTTACATATCTAAATGGTGATGTCATACCCAATAGTCAGTGTGTCAGTGCTTTCAACAATTTTTTTCTAAGCACCTTTTCTTGGGACTTCGATTTGTCTCTCCCTATTTACACTTCTCACAGCTTTCTGCCTATGAACCGTTTGGAGTTGCGTTTTGATGGTATAGTTAGGGTAATAGAAAAATAAAAGCCTCTTCCTCCTCAGGGGTTTAATATAACGTCTATGTTTCTCAAAAATATCAAAATGTATAGCGCCATCTTTCTTTCCAAAAACTTTGAACAGTCACTCAACTTTGCTGCACTTCCTGAAGATTGGGAAATATATAAGATGGTTCCGCTCCATAAATAGTCGTACAAGCATACTCGTATTAAATAACGGGCGATCTCACTGATTAGTACACCTTGTGAAATCATGAAGCATGTCGTTTATTCGCACTCTGTTAATGTGCTAGACGCTAACTCATTTTTTACACCCTTTCAGCATGGTTTTCCTGAATTTCTTTCCTGTGAGACCCAACTTCTATCTTTCACTAATGATCTCCGTCCTATTCTCGATCGAGGATCCCAAGTTGATTGCGTGTTTCTAGATTTCAAAGCATTCGATAAGTTTTCTCACAAGCTCTTACTTCTCAAACTTAATAAACTTAACCTCGACCCCTTGTGTGTTTTTCTGGATTGTACATTTCCGTACAAATCGGACTCAAGTTGTCTCATAAATAAAGCTAATTTTCACCTCAGTGCAGCAGAATCCGGTGTCCCTTTTTTGTTTCTAATTTATATAAACGACTTACTCAGAATCATTCATCTTCTACTACCTTGTTTAATGATGATTGCGTAATTTATTGCGAAAATACAAACGGATCTGGTGCTCTACTACTTCAAACAAATTTAGATGGTGCTTTGGAGTGCCGTAACACATAGTCCATGACTCTTAACATAACCAAATGTAAAGCTATGCGTTTAACTCGATGTAACTCCTCACCACTGCCATACTACCACCGTACCTCTCCCCTGCAACTCGTTAATTCATACAAATATCTTGGTGTTCATATCACCCATAACATGTCATGGAATGTTCACATTAATCACATCTCTGCTAACACCAATACTATGCTTGGTTACTTAAAAAGAAATTTTACATTACCCACCATGTCATTAAAGTTACTTAATTTTAAACACTCGTACGTTCGAAATTCGAATACGCTGCAGCAATCTGGGGTCCCGATGACTCAACACTCGTATCTAACATCGAGGCCGTCCGAAATCGCGGCGCGCGTTTTATATTTTGTAATTATGACAGTACCGCAAGTGTCTCGTCTATGAAAACTAACTTTTTTCTCCCTCTTTTGTCTTTGCGTCGCAAAGTTTCTCGTCACTGTTTTAGAGCGCAGCTCTTAGGGGCCCGTTTCCGGCTTGAGCAGCGTCGCCGTCGCCGTCGGCGTAACTGCGAGGTCACGTGATCCCCCCCCCCAGGTCACGTGACTCCCCCAAGGTCACGTGACCCCCCCGAAGTCATGTGACCCTCCCAGGTCACGTGAACCCCCAAGGTCACGTGACCCCCTCGAAGTCACGTGGCCCCCGAAGTCACGTGACCCCCAGGCCACGTGATACCCCGAAGTCACGTGACCCCCCCCCCCCCCCGAGGTCACGTGACCCCTCCCAAGGAGGACAGGAGTAGGGGGGAGGTAGAGGAGGAGGGGGAGGAGGAGGAGGAGGAGACGAGGGGAGGAGGTTGAAGGATGAGGGGAGGAGGAGGAGGTGAAGGAGAAGGAGGGGGTGGAGGAGGAGTGGAGGAGGACGAGGGAGAAGGGGAGGAGGAGTAGCAGGCATGATCACGAGGGGAGGAGGAGGGAGGAGGGGTATACCCTCCCCTCAGTACCCTTCCGTCCTCCTCAAGAGCTGCGCTCTAATTCGGCGTCACAGGGAGTTGTAAACGGCTTTCATTTTTTTTTATGCAATTTATTACTTTAACCCTAATCGAAAAGAAACGTTTTTTTCTTCCTCCTCGGCATATCTCTGCTCACCTTGATCATCAATGCAACATAGGATTTCATCAGTGTCATACCAACACCTACATTGACTCCTTCATAACCCGAACATCTTCTGAGTGGAACCACCTTCCCGCATCTTACGTGTCCTTATCATAACCTGATTGTGTTTTTTTTTTGTTTGTTTTTTTCAAAAATGCGATAACCAATCATCTTTGTTGATATTAAACTGAAAATCTACTTTTTTACATAGAGTGGAACTGATCATGCTTTTACTGAATTTAGTGCTGTATTTTGTACTTCCCCTTTGTAATGTCTCAGTGGCCCAGAGGATACTAAAATAAATAAATAAATTGATATGTTCTCGCGTCATTCGACCGCCACAGTTGCTCCGAGCTCAGGTTTGATCGCGTACCCTGCAGTTGTAAGCGGACACAAAGGTAGCACCCTGCCATGTCTTTGTATTCATCTGGGGTTGTAATACGCTTTTACAAACCACTTACGCTCTCAACCGTGCAAAGGTCACTGCGAAACATCGTTCACCAGGATCAGCAATCAATCAAATACGAATGAGAATCATTTTATTTTAATTATCACATTGCTTTTTGCTTGCTGGCGGACCAAGGAGACGTACTGGGAATAAAATGATCGCGGCTGCTTTCGCCAGTGCAAGAAGGGGATTGGTGCTCTCAGTGCGCCGGTCTTGACACCCTTCCAATAGCCCTAGGTACTGAATTAAACAATGTAGAGTGACAATGTTGAAGTTAGGTGTCAAGATTAGATCAATTTATATTTATTTATATAAAATATAAGAACATGCGCGAAACTGGTAAGTAATGTTTTGCTCGCTTATGTCTGACCTTTTATGTATAATGCATTTATTATTTTATATCGTCTTTACCTTAATAATTTACAAATATTTACAGCGCGGACAAAAATGCGCTCAGTATCACTACTCTAGCTGAACAGAAATTGAGAGATTCTTGTTTACAACTCAAACAATAGAAAATGAATAAAAAAGATAGTCATTGCGTTTGAGCTTCCTGTGATCTCACGTGTGCACTGCGCGTCGTGACGTCATTTAAACTGAATATCCGAATAAGCGCTACACGCGTACCTATGCAATATTTTTTTTACGCCCGTTGATCAAACAATTATGGTTATATTACCACGGATAAAGGCGACAATATGATGAATAATCAACAGAAAATAAAGTTTTGATCGGCGAATTTGCGCCAGAAAAAAGGTGAAAGAACACACTTCAAGAAAGCAGCAGCGAGCGTTGACCGCAGGAGCGGTGAGCGACGCTGCGTCGGCGTGACAGCTGGCAGTCGGGAGAGTAAATCAGTCAATGAATCGGCAATGCTGCGCTCGGCTCCTTATCTACTACACTCGTCGTCTTAAGCATTCGACCTAGAATATTCGGGAGTTAGCTAGGACGAGACTGACTAGGCGAAGCCATTCTGGCCTCCTCATAACTTGCACTCGCGGAGAGAATAAAAAAGAAACTTCTAGATGCACAGAGAAGCGTTCATTCTCGTTCATGCACGCAGCAATATATTTGTCCTTATTTTTTCCAAGTAGCTCACAAATTCTTGAACTTAAAAAGTTTTTCAGTCTTTTGCGGGACATGACAGACATCGTTCATTTAGCTTCTCTGTCAGCCTCAAGGATTAATTTTATTTTCTGTGTGATGTACGAAAAAGGACTTAGGTGAATCAGTCCAAAAGGTTTTAGGCTTCATCTATAGACGAATAGACAATCTTAGGAATTGGAGGGTAGCAAACATTACAAAATATACTTTCCCATAAAAAAAATTATTCATTCATTTGACACACACTGGTTCTTCTGAAGGGATCTGTATAACATTGGTTCATAATCGCACAGCCTGCACTCACGAACCCAACCGGCAACCGAGTTGTCTCTTTTGGACTTCGCAGGAGCTGTTTTGTGTTGGAAGAGCACCCGGTTTCATTGATGTCCTCGAGTTCCAAGACTACTCGGAGGCTAGTCTGAAGCCCCACGTGCCTGCTGACACAACGGAGGAGGTCGTCATGATGCTGTACACGTCCGGAACCACGGGTCTCCCAAAGGCCGTGGAAATCTCCCACAAAGCTTACGTCTCCTGCTACCGTGCTTTCATGTACGTTGCTTGTTATACAAGTGTTTTTCCAGCGATTTGCTCCTACGGTCTGTTCCCCGGGTTTGCGGCGGCGTGAGCGTAACCGAATTCAGTTTCCCCGAAACATTTAGCGGAAAACTTTACGTCACGTATCGTATGTACAAACTGAATTTCGCGACAAATTTAGCGGAAAATTATGCGCCAGCTATGCACCAATTTAATTTTCCCGCTAAATTTGGAGGGAAAATTTAATATCATGTGACCAGACATCACGGGACCAACAGACAAATTCAGACTCCCCGATAAATTTAGCGAATAACTTGACGTGAAGTGACCCATGGGCCAATTCAATTTCCCAGCTAAACTTAGCGGAAAACTTGACGTCATGTCACTTATGCACCAATTCAGTTGCCCTGCTAATTTTTGCGGGAGAATTGAATTAAGGTTCTCCGCTAAATTTTGTAAAAAAATAATATCGTGTGTCTTGTTATCACGGGACAGACGAATTCAAGTTCCCAGAAAAAAATAGCAGAATACTTTTCGTCATGTGACCTGTCCACCTATTCAATTTCCCCGCTAAAATTGGCGGAAACATTTCGTGGCGATATGATGATCGTTATCGTCATATCGTCAAATTGCAGAGCTTCGGGCCGCCGCGACGAGTTCTGAAAATTTAGGAGACTTCCCCCGTTCCTTTCCGTCGTGACCCTGGAGCGGCATGAGCGAGGAGGAAAAGTGCGCGCACGAGAACAGCCTTTGTAGAAAGGAGGTCCCTCATATCCACTTTAGCTCTCCTAGTTTCCGCCGCTTGCACTGTTTTTCTTCGCCAAGCTCTCGCTCATGAGGGAAACATGGTGCTTGAGGAATATGGGAGAGGGTGTTTTGCGGTTTGTTTCTAGAATGCATGTTTTAGTCAGTCGAAATACAGCATTTTCAGAAGCTGGTCGACCTATGTTTACTTCGTCAACGATCGCAAACTAAATGCACAACAACAAAGAGACGAACGACTTTCCGTTCCATGTGTGAGACCTATCTTCGAGAGCAGCTGGGTGTGCGGATCATGAAGGTCTCTCAGTACCCTGTTTCTTGCGCCTCTTCGTCCGTCCGGCTTCCGAAGCATCCAGCGAGCGAAAAAGACGCCGGAGACAAAACCATGGCTGTGCTCAGGATTTCTGAACGGCGGTTCATGTTGGTTGCTTGTTTGTGGATTTCGCTAAACGTGCTATTCACAGTGTGAAAGGTCCTTGTGGTGCACCCGCTCGGTTTTATGAGTTTAACTACTGTACATCTCATGAATTTTTCCCAGCGGCATTGTGAGTACCTGAAATATATTTTTGCGACAAATTACTCGGTAGTCTCTGTTTGGTGTGATCTCTTTCGTCTACAGCTCCTTGTCCCCGGGTTAGAGCAAACATTGGTATGTATCGTCTTTCTGAGTTGCAACATGCATGTCAAACTCAATGTATGAAATAAAATTTTTAGGGAGTAAGTCTGTATGCACGAGGTCCTGCACCTCGACCGGAAGTGGCTAGGCGCACGACGAGAAATTTCTTGTGCAGTATAAATCGAATTGTCAAAACGGATTGCTGAAGGTGTATTTTAATATTGTGGTAAGGTGGCCACTTCAAACTCAGCGGACCCAGGATCAAATCCGGAAGGCGGCGGGCATACTTTTTCGTCATACATTTGGCGATATTAACGATATTTTTTTTATAATTATCTCAGTAAAGAACGAATGTCGACGAAACTTCGCAGAACTTCCCGGTGCATGACTCCCTTTCCAGCGGGGCGTCGCGAAGCGACGTGTACGAGTGGGCCAGGTGGGGTTAATATTTTTTTATTGAGTCATCCGCAGACTTGTCGCAAAGTGGCATAAACAGGGTGGGGGGAGAGGGTTTAACACGCGCTTCAGTAATACACACGCCGTCCCATACAGCCCCTCCAAAAATAATGACCCTAATGGCATAAGCTCGCCGCGTCGTGCGTATAGCGATTTCTGGTCGAGGTGCACGACGTCGCGTGTATTGTATCACGCTTTAACCTGTATGTTTCGTCAGTGTTTCACACTCATTTCGCCGTCAAAAGTGTTGAAGGACTGAGGGGGTCTGAAAGGCTGAATGTTCTGACGGGATGAAGGGGTTTGAAGGTGTGACGGTCTGAAGGGAATTGTACGGCTCAGCGGTTCGATGGGCTGAAGGGTTTTCAAACTTTGAAAGGGTCCCATGACACACCATGGCTAAAGTGTTATTTTCAATTGGGTTTAACAGGTAGATTCGACGTTTCACGCGAATCGTTCATTAAACTATATATCAAATAAGGATCCACGCCGCTTTTAACAATTCAGCCTTCCTAACTCACCACTTGCACATCACTTCGCTCATATAGACCTTTTCTGCTTACTCTCGTCCCCAGCCACCTAATAGGCGTATCCGGTATGGGCGACGAAACAAATAATCCAACGTTTCAACCTGCAAATAGTAAAAAAATAAAAGGGAGGCAAATTGAGAAGGTGTGACGGTTACGCTTATATCCTAAATGCCCTCTATTGGCGTGGCAAAAGCAAAACAATGTTTTCGCCCATACTGGAAGTGACGTGAATTCAAGATGGCGGCGCACTTGCAGAAAAGGTCTATATCAATACACGATCGGAAAATTAGTAGTACGAATATTATTACGAAAAAGTATGTTGGACGCTGATATTTTCAAATATAGTTTTTAGTAGTTCAGTTAAAAAAAGGCATCCACACTGAAGTCGGCTAAACGGGACACTGCGACTTAAGGTGCCTCCGTCTTGTGATAACCTGCACGTCAAATTGGGTAGTCCTGTCGGAAAACACGACCCTTGAATGAGCATAAGATGAAGCCATATAGCAGACCGAGACATTTCGGCCCTATATTATCGGAAGGATGATAGATATTCAGGCATGCAAAATGCCTAGGCTGTGAAAGTGAAGCGTGTATTTATTTTTATCAAAGAATCGCCTGCATTGATTGAGTTATCCTAGTCGTTTTAAAGAATCGTGATGCTGTCTGATGCGTGTCGCAACTTACAATAGTCAGGCATATCTTTTTTTGTTTGTATTGCTATTGTCTTCTTTTGCGTATTTTAATTAGCCTTTTTCTTAACAACCGGTACTGTCCTTTACTTGTGTTTGACAACGTAAAAGAAATATATTTGTTTTCATTAAATTAACAGGGATTATGTAACCTGCGTACGTCTTTCAAATTTTGGTTTGCTCTTATTCCCAGGCAGCACAAGACGTCAATATGACGTCGAAGTGAGGTCCTAGACGTTGGGCGACGTCGAAGTCCTTAACAAACTTTTATCAACGTCATTGGTACGTCCACACTAGAGGTTCCGACAACGTCAAACACCCGACGTAGTGACAACGTCATAAGCGTCACCTTGACGTCTTCAACAGTAATCGACATCTGTTCGACGTCTTGTATGAAAAGTTCTTTGAACGTCGAGCACGAGGCGTCATAACAATGTCCTGAGCAACACCTTGACGTCTTCGACATTAATCGACGTCAGTTCTATGTTTTCTCCGGGAAGTTATTTGAACGTCGAGCACGAGACGTCCCAACAATGCCCTGAGCAACATCTTAACGTCATCGAGATTATTCGACGAATGTTCTACGTTTTTTCGGGAGGCTCTTCGAACGTTTAGCTCGAGACGTCCCACCAATGTCTGAGCAACACCTTGACGTCATTGGCAATAACAGACGTCAGTTCTACGTTTTCTTCGGGAAGTTCTTCGAACGTTGAGCACGAGACGTCCCAACAATGTCCTGAGCAACACCTTGACGTCATCGACAATATTCGACGTCGTTTCTACGTTTTTCCCGGGAGGTTCTTCGAACGTTGAGCGCGAGACGTCCCAACAATGTCTGAGCAACACCTTGACGTCATTGGCATTAATAGACCTCAGTTCTACGTTTTCTCCGGGAAGTTCTTTGAACGTGAAGCACGAGACGTACCAACAATGTCCTGAGCAACACCTTGACGTCATCGACATTATTCGACGTCAGTTCTACGTTGCTTTTTTTTTTTCGGGAGGTGCTTTCAACGTTGAGCGCGAGACGTCCCAACAATGTCTGAGCGAACACCTTGATCACCCTGAACGAGCGCCTTATTGAGCCCAAGGTGCTGTCATATCACTTTTCAAATTTCTCGTCAATGTCAGCATTTTTGATACTGTACATGCAATCCACCTTTCAACCTGGCTGAGCTGCAGAAATCTCTTACAATATTATCATTCTCGTGAATGTTGTTTTAGCAGGAATTGCTTAAAAAGCCGAGAATTCACAACAAAATTCAAGATTTAGCTCGGAGTCAGCGGGGTTGTTTATAGCATTTTTAGCGTTTCTAACTTAATATCAGCGTTTTTGAAGCTGGAAGAGAATGATAATAATGTATGGGATTTCTGCAGCTGAGCCAGGTTGAAGGGTGGACAGCATGCACAGTATCGAAAATGATGTCATTGACGAGAAATCTTAAAAGTGATATGATAGGTCCTTGGGCACTATGGGACGCTTGTTTAGGGTGACTTTGAATTACACCCGAAACTGTGTAGCCATGGAAGTGGACGAAATTACCGATCACTAGGGTAGCTGAAGGAACACCGTTCCCATGATTGATAGAGTGGGGGCCGGGGCGCTTGGGGGATTTAACAAATGGTCTATTCCGTCCGAATCTGCATGCTTTTGCGAACATACCTTCGAGCAACGAAGCCAGATCCGGTTGACTCTATTGTTCCACGGTGACCCAGGTCGAGACCGATATCAATTTACATCCCGTTGAGTCTCGACGTATGCTGGACGTTTTGTGGTCTTTAAATTGGACGTTATTGCAACGTTGACATAAGGTTATCACAGACGTGCGCTCGACATTTTATGTTGTTAAATAGGACAATATGATATTGTTAGTATGACATTCTCAATTGACATCCCGTTCAGTTTATACGTATACTCGACGTTTTATGGTCGTTAAATGGGACATTCTGTCAGTGTTGATATAACGTTATCACTTGACTTCCCGTCTAATTCAGGCGTGCACTCGACGTTCTAATGTCGTTAAGTCGGACGTTATGTCGACCTAAAATCCACACTTTTTTCTCAGACATTAGCCTTTCCATATTACGTCGAAGGAACCTGACATTCAGACTTTCGACGTTCTTTCGACATGTGGTTCCTGACGTCCTCGACCTTCTTTCGACGTCTTTTCAGCGTGTCTGTGCTGCCTGGGTTGGGCCATGTTACAGGGCTTCAGGCCTTTTTGTTTAAGATGATGTCATGCTTGCTTGGAATCCCTTCAGTCACAGCCTCTGGGTTTGTGGTCCACACCCTCTGCGCATGCCTGGGAGTAACTGTGATAATTACGGAGCATTCCCTATCGTGCAAAGATTTCTTGAAGACTCTCTCGACACATCAAGTAAGACATCCTAGGTCAAGCACGTTTGACACCGCTGGGAAGGGTGAGAAACAGGAACTGGAAAATCAAGGGCATTCACACCCGGTATTGTCTTTGAAGGCGGAAGCTAAGAAGCTAGCGAAAATGGACGCCATTACTTAAACGAGCGAATTCTGACAGAGTTTGTTTTATTCCCCCCCCCCCCCCTTTTCCGCTCCCCTCCTCCCGAAAAATCGAAGAAAAACGTTCTCTTGCCCAAGTTACTTTATTACCGCGTGTGTTCCAAGGAAGCACTGCTAATCCTACCAATGTACGCAACGTTAAGGCCTTAAAAATTGTTTCTTTCGATAGTAAAACTGATATTGTTATAGCCTTTCACATGAATATCTAGGATGCATCCAAAAACTCCCTATTCCTATATATATATATATATATATATATATAATGATTCTTTGAAATTTTATTGAAACATCATGCTGGACAAAACGTTGCGTCGTGGTCTATGTCAGAGCGACGTAGTTGCGCTAGGTCATTCTAAAATGGCAGGCAGCATTCAAGCAAGGAAACAAACACACATATAAATAGGTGGCATCCCTACAAGATAAATGAATAGTTAAATACCCGTCTTATTCCACAGATATCCGTGATTTGTGCCACTCCTGAAAGGCTACGGGCGATTTTCAACGAAGCGAGAACGAACAACCATCCACCAGTGGGTCTGAAGGAGATCATAGTCGGAGGGACGATGATCACCGAATCTTTGGGAACAGAGTTATGCGAGTTTTTTGGCGTGAGCTCGTTCGTAAACTTCTACGGCTTGACTGAAGCATTTCCTCTTATAAGCTGCACTCCTCCCCCAAAAAATCTGCATGGACAACGTCGGCGTTCCTTGTGCTGACACCAAAGTCAAAGTATGTCTGATGAAAAAAACCATCTCGCACTTCCATACACTCAGCATTTTTTGATCACGCAATTTGTTTTGTTTTTTTTTCAAGCAACCAGTCAGGCCAACAGCCTTTAGTAGTAAATCGTCTTAGGTTATTGAAACAAATATGAACGCCCTTATATCCACGCACCAGTACACAGTCAGAAAACGTGCAATATTGAAAACAAAGCGCAAAAACAATGTAGGGTGTCTGCCACAACAAACATGTGGTTTCCACATCGCAAGAAAACTATTGTCACGGGTGGTGACCAAAAGAAGAATAAATAAACAGGAAGAAAGAAACGTTTAATGTGGCGAACTTGTGCCAAAAATGAAAGGGTACAGAAAATAATAACAGAGCGTCGCGGGCGTCGAAGTTGGCGTAGAGCAGAGTCGAACGCTGGGGCGAAACTGACTGCGGCTCGCCACGCGGAGCCTCTTATGTACACGCGTGGGGTTTTGGAAGATTCCGCGTAGAAGGTTCTGCGTGTAGAACATTCCGACCTCGAATGAGCAACACGGTTCTCGAATTTACCAGAACTTCGTCAGAGTCAGAGTGAACAAAAATGCGTCCACGCGGCCAGGATTCGAACCCACGCTTTCTGCGTGGAAGGCACGCGCGATAACCGTTAGGCCACGAGCGCGCTGCCTGCTTGGTCAGCTGCGCTCGCGGCATTACTCCCCCCTTTAAAATGTGCATCGCCCCGATGCAACACAAAACAAAACAAAGCAAATAAAACGGGAAACTAAAGAGTCATTTGGAACATCATTTCGAACATATAAGGTCCATGGTCCTATCGCGCGTAGTACGGCTTCAGGCGCACGACGTGGACGACCTCAGGTCGTGGTGGGCGGCGTGATGACATTCTTGTTCCGTCGGGCATCACCTCGTAGTTCAGATCCCCGAGTCGACGAAGCACTTTGTAAGGTCCAAAGTATCGTTTCAGCAATTTCTCACTGAGGCCGCGGCGACGGATGGGCGTCCACACCCACACCCTATCTCCGGGCTGGAAGTGGACGTCCCTGCGACGAAGGTTGTAGCGGCCGACGTCGACCCGTTGCTGGTCTTGAATCAGCAGTCGAGCGAGCTGGCGGACTTCTTCGGCCCGTTGAGCAACCACCTGGGCGTCGTCGCTCTCACTGTCAGCTGGCTCATGGGGCAGCATCGCGTCCAGCATCGTCGTTACTTTCCGACCATGTACCAGCTGGAAGGGTGTGAATCCAGTGGTCTCTTGAACCGCCGTATTGTAGGCGAAGGTGACGTAGGGCAACACCTCGTCCCACGTCTTGTGCTCTACGTCGACGTACATAGAGATCATGTCAGCGATTGTCTTGTTGAGCCTCTCTGTCAGCCCGTTGGTCTGGGGGTGGTACGCAGTTGTACGACGATGGCTGGTGTGACTGAGTCGGAGGATTTCTTGGGTCAGCTGTGCCATGAACGATGATCCGCGATCTGTAATCAGAACTTCTGGAGCGCCGTGCCGGAGGACGATGGACTCAATGAAAAACTTGGCAACTTCCACGGGAGTCCCTGCAGAAAGGGCTTTCGTTTCGGCGTACCGCGTGAGATAATCTGTGGCTACGATGATCCAGCGGTTCCCCGACGTCGACGGCGGAAAAGGGCCAAGTAGGTCCATTCCGACCTGCTGGAAGGGTGCTGTTGGCGGAGGAATTGGCTGCAAGAGTCCGGCCGGCCTCGTCGGAGGTTTCTTGCGTCGCTGGCATTCATGGCATGATCGTGTGTACAGATGGACGGTTTTGGGGAGCTTGGGCCAGAAATACTTTTCACGAATACGGGCCAGTGTCCGGCTGTAACCTAAGTGTCCGGACGTCGGGTCGTCGTGGCAGGCTTGAAAGATCTCCTCCCGAAGGTCCGACGGGATTACCAGCACCACGGCGAGTTGTTGTTCCCGAAGTTCTCTTTGTAGAGTACACCTTGTCGAATGGCGAAGGTCGGCAGTACTCGTGAGAAGACACGTGGCACGGTACTCCCGCCCCCTTCCAGGTGATCTATTAGTGCGCGCAGCTCAGGATCGTCTCGTTGACGTCGGGCCATGTCGTCGATGTTCACTGCGCCCAGGAAACACTCGTCGTCATCGTCGTCGCTGCTGCCGGAAGGTGTTTCGACGGGAGCTCTGGATAGGCAGTCGGCGTCGCTGTGCTTGCGGCCTGACTTGTAGACCACGGTCATGTTGAACTCTTGTAGTCTTAGACTCCATCGAGCGAGGCGTCCCGACGGGTCCTTGAGGTTCGCAAGCCAGCAGAGCGAGTGGTGGTCTGTGACTACGCGGAACGGGCTCCCGTATAAGTACGGACGAAACTTCGTGATTGCCCAGACGACCGCAAGGCATTCTTTCTCAGCCGTCGAGTAATTTTTCTCCGCCTTGGACAGTGTCCGACTTGCGTAGGCGATGACTCTCTCAATTCCTTCTTGCACTTGGACCAGTACTGCGCCAAGTCCCGCGTTACTTGCGTCCGTGTGAATCTCGGTTTCTGCATCCTGATCGAAATGTCCAAGAACAGGAGGAGTCTGCAGTCGTCGCTTCAGCTCGTCGAATGCCTGCTGCTGCTCCTTGGCCCACTCGAACTTCTCGGCGTCCTTTGTGAGGTTTGTGAGCGGTGCGGAAATTCTTGCGAAATCTCGAACGAAGCGCCGATAGTAAGCACATAGTCCAAGGAACCTTCGCACGGCCTTCTTGTCTCTTGGCGCTGGAAATTCCGCGACGGCGCGAGTCTTCTCTGGGTCTGGGCGAATGCCTTCGTTACTAACCACGTGACTTAGGAACTTCAGTTCGTCATAGGTGAACCGACACTTTGACGGCTTGAGGGTGAGTCCGGCGGTCCGTATGGCTTGGAGAACAGCTCGGAGTCGTCGCAAGTGCTCGTCGAAGTCGCCGGAAAACACTACGACGTCGTCGAGGTAGACGAGACAGCTGTGCCACTTCGACCTGCCAATCGGTGTTCATGACACTCTGGAAAGTTGCTGGCGCATGCATATGTCCGAAGGTCATCACCTTGAACTCGTACATCCAGCCGGCGTGACGAAGGCTGTCTTCTCTCGGTCCCGTTCTCGACTTCGATCTGCCGTACCCCTCTTCAAGTCCATCGATGAAAAGTATCGGAGTGGCGCAAGCCACGTCTAACGTGTCGTCGATGCGGGGATTGGATGACTTCCTTTTTCCGTCACTGCGTTTAGGCTGCCGGTAGTCCACGCAAACCTCAGCTTCCCGGTCCTTCTTCTTAACCGTACGACTGGAGAGGCCCTGGACTGCTTTGAAGGTTGGATTATGTCCGTTCGTTCAGCATTTCTTGAACTTGCTCCTGGATCACCTGCTTTCTTTAACAGGACTCTGTATGGAGATCGATGCCGGCGCGCGTCGTTTCTCAGTAACGATGCGGTGCTTCCAGCGGTTCCCCGACGTCGACGGCGGAAAAGGGCCAAGTAGGTCCATTCCGACCTGCTGGAAGGGTGCTGTTGGCGGAGGAATTGGCTGCAAGAGTCCGGCCGGCCTCGTCGGAGGTTTCTTGCGTCGCTGGCATTCATGGCATGATCGTGTGTACAGATGGACGGTTTTGGGGAGCTTGGGCCAGAAATACTTTTCACGAATACGGGCCAGTGTCCGGCTGTAACCTAAGTGTCCGGACGTCGGGTCGTCGTGGCAGGCTTGAAAGATCTCCTCCCGAAGGTCCGACGGGATTACCAGCACCACGGCGAGTTGTTGTTCCCGAAGTTCTCTTTGTCGAGTACACCTTGTCGAATGGCGAAGGTCGGCAGTACTCGTGAGAAGACACGTGGCACGGTACTCCCGCCCCCTTCCAGGTGATCTATTAGTGCGCGCAGCTCAGGATCGTCTCGTTGACGTCGGGCCATGTCGTCGATGTTCACTGCGCCCAGGAAACACTCGTCGTCATCGTCGTCGCTGCTGCCGGAAGGTGTTTCGACGGGAGCTCTGGATAGGCAGTCGGCGTCGCTGTGCTTGCGGCCTGACTTGTAGACCACGGTCATGTTGAACTCTTGTAGTCTTAGACTCCATCGAGCGAGGCGTCCCGACGGGTCCTTGAGGTTCGCAAGCCAGCAGAGCGAGTGGTGGTCTGTGACTACGCGGAACGGGCTCCCGTATAAGTACGGACGAAACTTCGTGATTGCCCAGACGACCGCAAGGCATTCTTTCTCAGCCGTCGAGTAATTTTTCTCCGCCTTGGACAGTGTCCGACTTGCGTAGGCGATGACTCTCTCAATTCCTTCTTGCACTTGGACCAGTACTGCGCCAAGTCCCGCGTTACTTGCGTCCGTGTGAATCTCGGTTTCTGCATCCTGATCGAAATGTCCAAGAACAGGAGGAGTCTGCAGTCGTCGCTTCAGCTCGTCGAATGCCTGCTGCTGCTCCTTGGCCCACTCGAACTTCTCGGCGTCCTTTGTGAGGTTTGTGAGCGGTGCGGAAATTCTTGCGAAATCTCGAACGAAGCGCCGATAGTAAGCACATAGTCCAAGGAACCTTCGCACGGCCTTCTTGTCTCTTGGCGCTGGAAATTCCGCGACGGCGCGAGTCTTCTCTGGGTCTGGGCGAATGCCTTCGTTACTAACCACGTGACTTAGGAACTTCAGTTCGTCATAGGTGAACCGACACTTTGACGGCTTGAGGGTGAGTCCGGCGGTCCGTATGGCTTGGAGAACAGCTCGGAGTCGTCGCAAGTGCTCGTCGAAGTCGCCGGAAAACACTACGACGTCGTCGAGGTAGACGAGACAGCTGTGCCACTTCAGACCTGCCAATACGGTGTTCATGACACGCTGGAAAGTTGCTGGCGCCGTGCATAGTCCGAAGGGCATCACCTTGAACTCGTACAGTCCATCCGGCGTGACGAAGGCTGTCTTCTCTCGGTCCCGTTCGTCGACTTCGATCTGCCAGTATCCGCTCTTCAGGTCCATCGATGAAAAGTATCGAGAGTGGCGCAGCCGGTCTAACGTGTCGTCGATGCGGGGGAGTGGATAGACGTCCTTTTTCGTCACTGCGTTTAGCTGCCGGTAGTCCACGCAGAACCTAAGCGTCCCGTCCTTCTTCTTAACCAGTACGACTGGAGAGGCCCATGGACTGCTTGAAGGTTGGATTATGTCGTCGTTCAGCATTTCTTGAACTTGCTCCTGGATCACCTGCCTTTCTTTAACAGAGACTCTGTATGGAGATCGATGCACAGGGCGCGCGTCGTTCTCAGTAACGATGCGGTGCTTCGCAACGGCTGTTTGGCGCACCTTCGACGACGTCGCAAAGCAGTCACGGTATTCAGCGAGGAGGTTAATCAGCTGCCGTCGCTTCGGCCCCGGGAGCTTAGGGTCAATGTCGAGCTGCGCTGGTGGCGTACTGTCTTGTCGAGGTGGCGAGGATTCGTCAGTAATGGCGGCGATTTCGGCGGAGTTTCGCAGTTCCTCGACGTGGCCCACGGCTGCACCTTTTGTGAGGTGTTGCGCTTCGTTCCGGAAGTTCGTCACGAGGACCACAGCGCGGCCATCCTGAAGTTCAGCTACTCCTCTTGCGACGCCTATTCCTCTTCCCAGAAGCAATTGAATGTTGCCTTCTAGAACAACTTCGCCGCAGGTAGCTGCATCGGTCACGACGGGTACGACAACACTTGACCGCGGTGGCAGGTTCACGTGGTCGGCAGCGACTCGGATGGCGGCTGACGCTGTTTGGGGTTTCTCTGAAGGCAGAACAGGCTTGCGCAGCGTCAATCTGTTCTCACCAAGGTCGATGACGGCGCCGTATTCACACAGAAAGTCCATGCCAAGAATGACGTCTCTGGAACAGTCTTGTAGAACGACGAACTTCAGAGGGCACGTCTCACCGTGGATCTCGACGCGAGCAGTGCATCTCCCAACTGGTGTAATGAGGTGTCCTCCGGCGGTTCGTATTTGAGGTCCATCCCACGGCGTCATGACTTTTCGAAGGCGGCGGGAGAGCCTCCCACTCAGAACGGAGTAGTCTGCTCCGGTGTCGACGAGTGCCGTCGCGTCGTGGCCGTCGATGATAACGTTGAGGTTGTTGGACACCGAAGCAGGAGCGTCGTTGCGATGCGCAGCGTCGGGAGAGTGGGAGCGCTCCGTCGTTCTTGGAGGCTCTTTACTTCGGTCGTCTTCGGCAACGCCACCTCCAGGCGTTGCCGCGCCTAGTTTTCCCGGCGACGCAGGGGAGACAGGCTCTCTCGGCGGGGTCGTGGCGCTGGAGACGCTGAACGTCGTGGTGACGGCGAGCGAGATTCACGCCGGAGAGACGGCACTGAAGAGGGCGAGCGTCGGAGGTACTCCTCGATATCGCGAGGGCGTTCGCCGTACCTCGGGCGTGGGTCGTTCGGGTGGAAACCACGCAGCCCAAGTCGACGGTAGGGGCAGCTGCGGTAGATGTGGTCGGCTTCCCCGCAGTGGTAGCAGAGTGGGCGTTGGTCGGCCGTTCGCCACACGTCGGTCTTCCTCGGCGAGGGTTGCTCCGGGCGGACGTCCTGGACTTGTCCTTCCTGGCGTCGAGTATACTGTGGCATTGGAGGGTCTCGTCGGGGTGGTGCCGTGGCCTGGCGGTTAGCTTGCGGCGGTCGTCGGGCAATGGTGGCGTAGCTCAAAGTCGGTTCCTCTGGCGTCGTCGTGTTGATCGGAACCTCAGGTTGGAAGGCTCGGTGAACTTCCTCTCGGACGACCTCGGCGAGCGATAGTGAGGAAGGGCGATCCGCAGCGGGAAGTATCCTGCGGAGTTCTTCCCGGACGACTTCACGGACGATCTCCCGAAGGCTGTCGGCACCACTGGTATTCAGGTCCAGAATGGTAGTAGCGACAGTTGGAGCAGCAGGCGTGCCAGCGATTCGGTGGTAGTGGCTTGCTCGGGCCGTCAGTGCACACTCGATGTTGGTGGCTTCACTCACAAAAGCGTCGACGGTCGTCGGGGGGTTGCGGACCAGGCCTCCGAAAATTTCGGCCTTGACGCCACGCATGAGGACTCGAAGCTTCTTTTCCTCGGCGGCCTCCGGATCGGCTCGGGCACTTAGCCGCAGGACATCCTCAACAAAGCTGGTCACACTTTCGTTGGGGCCCTGCACCCTTGTTTGAAGTAGGTCCTCTGCTCGCTGGCGACGGTGGTGGTTGAGGAAGGTCCGCTTCAGTTCGGCGACGCAGGACTCCCATGTAGTGAGCGAGGCTTCGTGGTTTTCAAACCAGTGCCTCGATGTGCCCTCCAGCGAGAAATACAGGTTCTGGAGGCGCTGCTCAGCCGTCCAGCCGTTGTGGCGAGCTACACGTTCGTAATGCTGCAGCCAGTCTTCGATATCCTCGTAGGCCTCTCCGTGGAAGGGCGTCGGAGTGCGGGGAGTGACGGGCAGGATGACGACGGGTGCGGTGGTCATGGTCGGTATTTTCTTCCTCCGATTCTCGGGCAAGAGACCAAATTCGGGGGACTGACCTCTGGTTCGACGGCTTCGTCGGGCTTCGGCGTCTTCGGCGAAGGGTAGCCTTCCGGGGCTGAGCACCTCACTCGGGCGGCGGGGTGTCTTCGTAGGGGTACGCTTTACGGGCATGGGATGGTACCCCGCACCTCCACCAAATGTCACGGGTGGTGACCAAAAGAAGAATAAATAAACAGGAAGAAAGAAACGTTTAATGTGGCGAACCTGTGCCAAAAATGAAAGGGTACAGAAAATAATAACAGAGCTTCGCGGGCGTCGAAGTCGGCGTAGAGCAGAGTCGAACGCTGGGGCGAAACTGACTGCGGCTCGCCACGCGGAGCCTCTTATGTACACGCGTGGGGTTCTGGAAGATTCCGCGTAGAAGGTTCTGCGTGTAGAACATTCCGACCTCGAATGAGCAACACGGTTCTCGAATTTACCAGAACTTCGTCAGAGTCAGAGTGAACAAAAATGCGTCCACGCGGCCAGGATTCGAACCCACGCTTTCTGCGTGCAAGGCACGCGCGATAACCGTTAGGCCACGAGCGCGCTGCCTGCTTGGTCAGCTGCGCTCGCGGCACTATTACCCATAGCGGAAAGCCCAGCATTCGCTTGAATGTGGCGTTAACGATCGAGAACAGATTCGTGATAATAAAATCTTCACGTCATCCTATTAAAAAGCTAAAATATTTTTTTTTCTTCAAACATTCAATGAGAAATTATGGTGCGACCTTTGCATGAGACGTTACTCAATTACACGTATTCGCAGGCAGCGATGGCAGCTATTTTCCGATTGAAAGTATTTCAATTGTATGTGCAATTTTTGATTCTTGTAGATGTACCTTTGGTATCTGATCCCGACTTGTTGCGCTGCATTCTCCGGATACTTAGCGGTCGGCAATGCTTAATGCACTGTTGCTACGAAAGCTATTTGATTGTCTCTCCTCACAGACACCCGGTAGTCCGGAAGTGCACTACTCTAATTTTGTCCCTATAGAGGCGAACTAAGACGAGCAAACTCATAACCAAAAGATGTCTCGCCCTTTCTTCGTCCTGTTCCTTACTTTCCGTAATTTATTATTTCGGCCTAGTGCCACCAAGTAAGCTACGCTAAGATTATATCGACTCCGCATTCTCGGTAGTTTTGTGGGCGTCCTCATCTAGTGGAACAGCGCAGAGCAGGCGATATGGGCAATATGCCAAATAGCAGTTCCCCCAGCGGTTCAGGTGCAGTCTGGGAACAGGAGTGTGTCAACGGGTAGGTTCGTTTTGATTTCGCCGGGTTGCACATGACTCCTCTGCTATCGTCTCCGCACCGCCATTTCTCACGTCATCGTAGATTGCTCCCCGCTTAAGCTCGATGCAGTAACATTTCCTTCTTGATGCTGCAAATCAGGTACTGCAGATAACGAAACATTTACGATATTCTTGGGACGGGGAGCGAGCAAAACGCCACAACGGAAAAGTCATGTAAACGCAGATCGACGTACGCCGAACGCGCTACCAGCTCACTATGTGCATTTGTATGCAACCTCGAGAACAGCCACTGAGACTAGTACTCCACTTTTATATCGCACCTTGCTTCGCCGATCGCTATTTGCAATCAGGCTAACACGATACATGACGGACCTCGCTGTACGGGAATGTGTTCAAGCGCAAACATGCACCTTTTCTACGTCGCTATGAGACAATTGGCCACAGGAATGATGAAAACACAAGAGTGGTATTGGTGTCCCCATATCGCTCAATGTACGGGTTCCTTATTCATAAGTCTTTTAGCCCTAACACTTCGTGTTTTATGAAGTTTGTGATTAGCGGATAGTTTCTCGGCCTTCTTCCCTGTTTCTCTGTTTCTCTGTTTTTAGTTTTTGTGTTTTTTCGTTGATCCGCTAGCCAGCAGTATGTGCCAACCAGCTCAACTGAAACGTGAAACTAGCTATCTGCGAAGCAAGGGTGTATAAAACTGGGGTACTATTCTCACTGGCTGTTCTCCAGGCTGCAAACAGATGCACACAGTTAGCTGGCACGGCGTTCGGCGTACGTCATAGAACAACTAGAACAACACCGTCTCAGAACCAGCACGTCGATTTGCGTTCAAGTAACTTCGCCGTTGCGGCGTTTTCGCTCGCTCCCCGTGCTAGCAAAATCGTAATTGTTCCGTTATTCACTGTGTATGATAATGCAGCGACGAGAAGAAAATGGTACTTACTGTATCCCGCGTACATGTGGCGCAATCTACGACGACGTGAGAAACGTGAGAAATTAGGTGCGGAGGCAACGGCAGACGAGGGATGCGCAACCCGGCGAAACCTAAACCGAAACTATCCGTTGAAAGTCTCCGGCTCCGAGGGTAAACCTAAACCTCTAAGGGCGCTGCTCTTTTGTAAATTGCTCATCGCCAACTGTAACGATTCCAAAATCAGACATGCTGATATTGAGAAACGAAATCAGAAACCTTCAGCGGTATTATTTTTCTCTCTCGCGGACCGTTTTAACCTTTCTGGATCGAGCAAAAGCATTCCCCGCTCTTTTAACGAGAACTTCAAATAACTGGCAATAATGATTTTAGGCAACACGATTGAACAAGTAGTGTTACTCTGAAGCGAAGACCATTAACGCGTGATCACGTACAACCAATCTGCGGAGGCCTCCGCCATTAAATTGCAAACGCTCTCCACGGTTTACGTCCCTCTCTCTTTCAAATGTATGGTCTCCAACCGACGCTTGTAACGCATGGCGCCATCCCCCGATAGTGCAGCGAGCAGACGACCGAGGGTGCTTAATATGCTTGCTCCGCCTATCGGAAGATGGGTCAACGCGTTACAAGCACCGCTAAATGGAGCTCCCCCACCCCGTAGAACGCTGGGCTCACGCAAGCGCCACAATAAAAAACAAACCGCGAAACGCCTCCGAAGGCGTGTACTTGCGACAGTTGCTTTGCTAGAATCCACTTCAGTTGGGAGACGTTCCTGCAAACGTCTCGGTGAAGGCGATACGACTCGTTATCCGGTGTATAGAACATAGCCGCCGCAAACGGCGGCAGTCAACTTGTTTACCATTTGAAATCAAAGCGGACGTGGCGATCTAGGGACATCAGTGAAAAACAATAAGGATTTTATCTAGATCGTTTGTTGTTGTTTTTTTAGCCATAAAGTTAAGTCAATCTATAGACCAACACGCGGCCCTGACGTCATGCAGCTGCGGTGGCGCTGTCGATGGCACTGCGCATGCGCAGACGCTTCACTTCACGCGAATTCGGTTTCTGCGCACGCGCATGCAGTGCCCACACCTGGTGTGGGCAAACGCGGGCTTGTTTGTAAACAGCGTGTCGGTCTATAACGGCAAGATGGAATGAATTTACACATTCCACACTTCAATAATCTCTCTAGCGAATTAGAGCTTAGAAGCGGTTCTTCTACTTCGTTTCAGCTTAGGTCCAGGCGTAGCCGACACTACGATGTAACGGAACCAATAATGCAGCGTTAAAAGCGCAAGTCACTAGGCCTTTTTTCTTTAAGTTTGGTTCAGCGTTTATAACACGTACTGAACCCTGACGGTCACCAGGGGCGGATGCAGGTGTTTCTTGTACAAGGAAAGGGGGGGAAGGGGGGGGGGGGGAGAGTGCCGGATGTTTGGGAAAACACCCCACCTCCCTTCCTCCATGTTTTCCCCGCCCTACATTTATACACACGCGGCATGCGAGAGGCTTCCTGTTTGGTCCCACCAGCTCCTAGCATCCGCTGCATCCAAACTTTCGGGGATGCGAAGAATTGCTAGCATAGCGGCTTTCGATAATAGGTGGGCCTAGAGCGCGGCTGCTTCCAACTAAATTGCGTCTCGCGGCATAAATATTGCACCACAAAGGTTTTCATCGTGAAATTAATTTCTGAAACACATGTTTCATCTAGTTAATTTAGACATAGGTATTGTTTTATTAATTAAGAGTTTATTGAACGTCATTACTGGACAACCTTCTAAGTCACGTGAACGATTGGTTAGGGCTTAAAGCCGGTTTAGGCAACATCGCAGTGCTCTATCAATATTAGAAATTGCGCCAATGCAGACTTCACTTGAAGTTAAACTAGTATTAATGCAGCCCATCCTCAGTGATGTATCATTAATATTGTACGCAGTCAGCGCTGAGGCAACAAGATAAGTACTATTTCAAGGGCTGACTAACAGCGCTGATGTGCTGTGGTGGTGAATGAGTGAACAGGCTTTTACCATGAGGCCCGACGACAATTCCTCATATTCAAAACATTTTTTTTTTACGCTCAGCAACACAAGATAAAGGAACTGACCGTGCCTCTTTCTTTAGGTTAATTGTTGGTCTTGTCAGGTATTGCACCTTCCATGACGAACCACGATACGCACTGACGAAGTGGTGTCGCATGGTGCCTGACGTCTCCCTGGCAAGAAATATACACGAGTTTGTTTCGAGCTGAGCGGAGTTTTCTTATGCACCCATTATTATATAACTGCATCTGAAATTCATATTGTTACTCCTCGAATAGCACGTAACTAAAAAAATAAAAATGCGGGCTTTGATATTTCCTTTTTTTGTATCCGTGTTTGAAGTGGCTCCCGATCATAAAACGTGAACCACTGTGGAACTAACTAAACATTCCAGTGAACATGAAGTATATAACAATTTTTCTTGGGGATTGTGACATGTTACTTTTCTGGTCCTTACCAGCGCATCCGGTAAAGTCGATTTTTTCTTTCATAATTTGTCAAAAAAAGCAATCCATATTTCTCCAATGGTTTGTTCAACATCAAAAAAGAAACACATACCTTATTTACTGACTAGAGGCAACATTCAAAAAAACATATTTGAGTCTCTTGCGTTGTTAACTTGCTTATACATTTAATGATTTGTCGCGTGAGCGAATAATGAGTATAATGAAAATCATTACGTAGAGTGTCGACCTTTTCAGCGGAGATTCTCTCGGCCCCTATCAAAAAGGCGAGATCGTGGTTCAGGGCAGAACCCTTATGAAGGGCTACTATCATCATCCGGAAGCTACTCTACAAATCCTGAACAGTGATGGCTGGCTTCGCACGGGTGAGATTGAGGGTGTTCTTTGCGATTTTCACTTTTAAAGTAATCTAAAAGGCCTAACCCAGGCTGTGTCATGTCCCACGTGTGAGTGCACGTCGAGGTCTAGTGTTCGTGAATCAGTCTCCTCCATTAATTAGAGATTACTTGAGTAGTGCGTTTACATATATTCGTTTCTATTTTTGAAACTTTTGTAAGTGTTCGTGTTATTTTGATAGGCTCGGAAGCTATACAAAATGTAGTCATCTTTTATTTTTCCTAAACCAATTCACAAGGAGACCTTATAATTGAGCAGTATATCTACAGTTTGAGCAGAGTTCTGCACAAAATGCTCTTTCGATTAACCTGCACGTCCCGCCCAAGTGTAGATAGACTATGGCATTGTACTTCGGGTATGTGTATTGAGATACTGCAGGAAGTACACCGCCCAACACTTTACTGCACGGCGGAAGGAGGGGCCGGTAAATGGAAGGAGCATATTTGCTTACACATAATTGAACCTTTCGAGAGCGCGGAGTGTTATAGGCAAATATTCACGGTAATTAGGTGTGTTAGTGAATTAATGTTTTCTACTGGATAATATAAAATGTTAAGAGATGTGGGTTGGAGATGCCAAAAAAGGATGTCTTACAAATGCTTAGGAAATTAAAACTGGAGTCAGAATGGGGAGGAAACAGAATGCATTGAAACTTTAAACGTCGGACCAAACATTTCTAGACAATTGTTCATAAAGAAAAATATCGTATTTAGAGGTTACAACATGAATATTATATTTTTTCTGCCCGGCATCCTGTCGTTTGTACTCTATGTGCATGCGACCTATTGCAGGAAAATTTCAGGTCAAATGTAGAATGTTCGAGTCTTAATTGCCACTGTGACCTGTGAAGAAACGGTCAAGGATAGGTGATTTTGGATTACATGCCTGAGAGGAAGCATTGCCATCTTTCCAACAATATTATTTCTGCAGTGATTAAACAATAAAGGGAAAAATAGTCTAAAATATAAACCAATCAATCGTTTTTTTGTTTTTTTTTTTTAAATTGCAGAATAAACTTGAAATAAAGCAAGCGAAGTTCTTTGATCAACATTGATAATATAAAAAAAAAATATTTCTATTTTTATTTTATTAATTAATGAACACTGCAGGTCGACTCTTTTCAGTCAAGGCGTGGAGGAGAATAAAACATCAAGGCAGGATATATACAGGAATACAGAGTAGACAAAACAGATGTTCAATATTTCAAAAAAATATATGTTCAAATCAGAGATAGTAATACGTAATTTTAAAAAATCAAAAACTGACAGAAAAATACTTTTAAGGAGGAACTCCTCTGCCGCTACGATGCAAACAATTTCAATGTAGGACGAAGCAAGGAACAAAATTATATTTGAAGAAGTCCCTGCATTGAAACTGGTTATTACGTTTCTCATATATCTGCCTTGAGCCACAGCAATCATTGTACTTCAAATAATTGTCGCAACTTATGCACTTCTTCACAGGGGATCTTGGGTACTATGACAGTAATGGACAGATGTACTTCGTAGATCGGATCAAGCAGATGATAAAATGCATGGGGAACATTGTAACTCCTGCCGAGTTGGAAGAAATCCTGACCACGCACGAGGCGGTTCTGGAAGCCGCTGTGGTCGGCATACCCAGTTCAAAGTACGGGGAGGCTCCGGTCGCTTGTGTCGTTATCAAGGGATCCCAGGAAGAGGGCCTTGACAGTCTGGAACAGGAACTGAAAAAACTCGTAGCAGGTAGGCTGTCGATTTCGCTTGTGCAGCCAATCCACCCTATTATTGTTTATTTATATTACGCATTTGTATCCAGGAGGAACCGTTACTTGGAGGTAATTGGACATGGAGGCTCACAAATAATAGATCAGATTATCATAAACCCGAATTGATTGAACATGTTATATCATCGGTAAAAATTTAAACAAAAACTCTCAATCTAGACTGCAAATAAAACGGCGTAGTGTTAAGTTAGACGCTTACATCACAGCGCTGTTGTAACTATATGGGAAAACTATGGACAGGGTGCTTCCTTTAAGCTTTACAGATTTCTTTAAAAAACGCCGTGAAATTTACACTTAAGCGGTTATGCACGTGAGTTATACAGCCAGGGGGACAATATTTGGGTAGCTAATCTTTGCGATAAGTCGCCTAATTCAAATAAAATTCGTTAATTAACTTCTTAATTAGTAAAATAGATATTTGGCTAAAATTAGAAACTTTCTGAGCGTCATCGAAGGCAACTAAATCAACTCTTTTTAGAAGGGTATAATGCCGGGGCATCATTTTACGGCGTTCTGTGAAAACGCTCATTTGGACTCGTTTCTAGATTTCGGTTTTTTATCCGAGCGCATTTACGCGCCCGCGGACCTGCTCCCCAGTGGCTGAGACGCGCAACACAGGTGCGCCCTATTTCCCTCCACTCTACGTGGGAGGCGAGGGGGTGGCTTCGTGCTGCGACCTCCGGGGAGCAGGAGCGCGGGCGCAAAGATGCGATAAGCAACCGAAATCTAGCAACGCGTCTAAATGAAGCGTTTTTGCAAAACGCGGTAAAATGATATCCAGCGTTATATCCTTCTAAAAAGAGTTGATTTAGTGCTTTTCGATGACGCTCAGTAAGTTTATATTTGGAATCATATGTCTATTATTAGTAATTAAAACGTTCATTAACATATCTTAATTAATTAGCCGACTTATTGCAAAGATTAGCCAGCCATATAATGTCCGCCTGGCCGTATAACCCACTTGCACAAACCGCATTAGTGTAGCTTTCAAGGTTTTTTTTAAAACAAACCTCTAATTTTAAAACTCCCTATATATATATATATATATATATATATATACAGGGTGTTTTTTTAAGCTTAACAGAATTGTTTTTTTAAAAAACCATGAAAGATAACAATATCCGGTCTGCGCAGGTAATTTATACGGCCAGGGGGACGTAATATAGGAGGCTAGTCGTAACGATCAGTCGGCTAATTACTTGAAATTTGTTAATGAACTTTTTAATTAATGAAAATAGAAAAATAGTTCCAATTAGAAACTTGCTCAGCGTCATCGAAAACCACTAAATCAGTAATTTTCAGAAAGACTTTGAGCGCGTGAGAAGCGTAGTAGTGCACTAAATTTAGCACTCGTGGAGCACGTACAAAGCTAGCGGTTGCGGTAAAGCGCCCGCGCAATTTTTCCGTCTCTTATCTAGCCCCAGCCTTGTACCTGCTCCACGAGCGGTAACTTTAGTTCACTACTACGCTTCCCACGCGTTCAAAGTCTTTCTGAAAATTACTGATTTAGTGGTTTTCGATGGCGCTGAGCAAGTTTCTTATTGGAACTATATGTCTATTCTCATTAATTAACAAGTTAATTAACGAATTTTAACTAATTATCCGACTGATTGTTACGATTAGCCCCCTATACTATGTCCCCCTGGCCGTATAAATTACCTGCACAGTCCGCATTAACCTAGCTTTCATGTATTGTTTTTAAAAATTCTGTTAAGCTTAAAAAAAAACCTATATATATATATATATATATATATATATATATATATAACTGGGAAGAAAAAAACCCTCAGTGAAAACAGCAACAACGGACGATTTAATCTTCGACGTTTCGGCCGGAGTCCGGCCTTCGTCAGGAAGTCCGACCTCCTGACGAAGGCCGGACTCCGGCCGAAACGTCGAAGATTAAATCGTCCGTTGTTGCTGTTTTCACTGAGGGTTTTTTTCTTCCCAGTTATATACCCACGCCTTCGGCCTCCCGCCACCATGCCCGTTATATATATATATATATATATATATATATATATA
The DNA here is from genome assembly GCA_013358835.2 of Ixodes persulcatus. Classification (NCBI taxonomy): domain Eukaryota; kingdom Metazoa; phylum Arthropoda; class Arachnida; order Ixodida; family Ixodidae; genus Ixodes; species Ixodes persulcatus. The sequence goes on along the minus strand of JABSTQ010010807.1, from coordinate 129,303 downwards.
TATATATATATATATATATATATATATATATATATATATATATACAGTAGACTCCCTTTAAGACGAACACGAAGGGACCCTGAAACTTTGTTGTTCGCCTTAACAGAAGTGCCCTAATTATCATGCTGGGCATGTCTAAATTGCTGTTGACCAATACACAGAGTGAAAAGGCCTACAATTAAGAGATACTTAAAAAGGGACATTTGTTTGGCTTACCATGCCAACAGAATAAAAAAATTAATGTTTCACGCAACACTGGTGGGGAACCGATCCATTCGGTGATTTTCGACTGCCTCCTCCTTTGTGCAAATCGGTGTCTAGCGATGAAAGACGACATGTGGCCCATGTTCCTGAGAAAACGTGGGCCACATGTCATAATTGAACCTTAATCACTGTCATCACGTCCATCAGACTCCTTGTGTGACGCCTCCCCCCAAAGGCAGTAGACTTCAGTGCCGTCGAGCGCATTTGAAATCCCGCACTTCTTGAAAGAGCGAGCGACGAGTGTGCGCCGACGCAGTGAAAACTTGGCGCGGCGCACAAAGCGAGGAACCCAATGTCGGCTCGCCAATGTTCTCATGCAGCAGCTCGATGTTTACGGCGAGGTGCCGTTCACGTTGCTCTTTTGCAAAGTCGCCGAGACTTGCCTCAACGTCGGCGAACACGCCATTCTTTGGGCTCCTAAAGCTTCTTCTCGTTCCGTTGCAAGCGAACAGAGCTCGCTTTTGTCGTCTCCATCCGCGAATGCTGCCCTCATTTACGGCGAATTGTCGTCCGGCAGCACTGTTACCGATGTCTTTCGCAACCAAAAGAACTTTTCTTTTGTAGGCGACGGATGATTGTTTTCACGCCGACGCCATTGCCGAGGGTGACTTGTACGAATGGTGGCGCCTCGAACATTGCGATTTTGATGATGATGATAGGTGTTTTGAGCGTCATATTGCTTCGAAACCGAACCTACGTCAAACAGCGTTAGATCGCGCCTCATTGGAGCTGAAAATTTGAAAAACCTCGTATTATATGCGGGCTTTCACGGTACATCTGACATACACCTCGGCCGGCGCAATGCGCGGCGTCGCCGTCGGTGCATTGCCATCGCGAAGGGAACCTATGGAAGTTCGAGTTAACCAAAATGCGCGCGCAAAGCGGTTCGTGTTAAACGAATTTTTTTTTTTTTTTGCATTGCGTCCATGGGAAACCAACCAAATGTTCTTACTTTGTTCGGCATATCCGAGAATTCCGTTTAAGCGAGTTCGCCTTAACGGGAGTCTACTGTATATATGTATATATATATATATATATATATATATATATATATATATATATATATATATATATATATATATATATATGGGTGGTTTCATCTCAAATCGTGCAGGCAAAAAGGGTCGAATTTTTAATTTCGCTGAAAAAAACAATATGTTATGGCGTCGTCTCTAAAAACGCAGTAGCCACAAACCGCAAGTCCGTCGGATTTTTTGTTCTCGACTTACGAATTTTAAAAGAGGCCGCGGCGGAAAGCAGTGTTTTTCCCATCCGTCATGGGTCGGATGTTTCGCTCGATCTCCCGTCGTGGAGTTTCAGTCCACATTATATTAACTTTTTTCAAGCACTCTGTGGGCACAGGTAAAACGCTATAATACCATGAAATAATTTTAGGCGTTTTGCTTTTGTTCTGCAAAAATGTCAAAAACGCACCCTCGGTCAATTGTTGACGAACTTTGACAATTAAATACTGGCGATCTACTTGGGTTACATCAATATTTTTTATGTCTCTGGATAGCCCCAAACACGCTCTTTATAGATATTATAAAATGATTTAGCTGTACTAATTATCCTTAGCGGGACGTTTACGTTAATGTTATGCGAAAACCAAAAAGTACCAATTTTAAGATCAATTTTCTCAAAAAATCTATTTTTTATTTTTTTTTTTTTATTTTTTGTTAAAATGTAGATATGATAGTTGTCTACTCGAAAAGCAAGTCGAGAAAGTGTATATTTTGTTTGTATGTTCTATATTTAAACCTCAATATCGGAAAAAGACGTCTTCGTTTTGCAAGACCTAAGTCAGACAAAAAAAGACGTGCGCTTCTATGAATTGTAAAAAAAGTTTTCTTGAATTTTCGTCTGCGTTTTGAAATCACTTATAAACGCATTTTGTGGTATTGAATAGTTATTTATGTTTTGAAAAGAGCGGGAAACCACGAGAAACATATCTAATCAAATCAGCAGGCCTAGTAGACCTTCAATATCGAAGAGGCACAGACGTTGTATTTTTTCGATTTATAAAACTTTCACGGCAAACTACCATGACTAGCTATTAGCTGTCATATTACTAATACATAAAAAATCACATCATTGATCTATTATATACCATTCTTTCCGAAACCAAACGCTAGGGTTTGTTCACCGCACATCGCACAGATCACCAGGGAATGGCCTTTCACTTCCGTAATACACAAAAGTGATGACACAAAAACAATCCGAAACACACGGAGAGATTGTCACGGAGAAGGGTAGGGAATAAAAATAAATAAATAAGAATAAAATTACCCAACTCCGATCTTAACGAAAATTGCGGTAAAAAGATAAAAGATTTAGGTTCGAGCGGTGGCAAGGCAATTGGTCCACGTCTGGTGGAGAGTCAGACAAAGAAGTCAACGACACGTAAAGGAAAAAAAAAAATTAATTAAGACAGAAAAACTCAGCCGCACGCGGCAAGAATAAAAACCAACTATATATATATATATATAGATCTATATATATATAGATCTATATATATATATAGAGAGAAATATATATATATAAATAAATATATATATATATATATATATATATATATATATATATATATATATATATATATATATATATATATATATATATATATATATATATACATACATACATATATAGATATATATATATATACATACATACATATATAGAGATATTTATACATGTACAGGTTTTTTTAACGTAACAGATTTGTTTTAAAAAAGGCCGTGAAAGATATACTAAAGCAGTTTGTGCAAATTGAGTTATACGGCCAGGGGGAAACAGTATAGGGTGCTAATCGTAACGATCAGTCGTATAATTAATTAAAATTCGTTAATTAACTTTTAGTCAATAAAAATAGACATATAGTTCCAATTAGAAACTTTCTCAGCGCCATAGAAAACCACTAAATCAACACTTTTTAGAAGGATAAAAAGCAGGGGCAGTTTATTACGGCGTTCCGTAAAAATGCTCAATTTGGACGCGTGTCTAGGTTTCGATTTGCTATCGGAGCGCATCTCTGCGCCCGCGCTCCCGCTCCCCAGTGGCTGAGACTCGCAACACACGTCCGCCCAACTTCACTCCAAGCTACGAGGGAGGCGAGGGGGTGGCTTTGCGCCGCGACCACCGGGGCCAGGATCGCAGGCGCAAAGATGCGCTCTAATAAAAAGCTCATCTTTGCGCCCGATTTTCTGTTTATATTGTAAAATAATTCTAACTAAACAGAGACTGACATAAGACTCTTGTCTGTATACAAAAAAGAAGATCAAAGGGCAGGGGCTCGCGCGTGGGGAGCCATTGAGTCAGTAAAAAGAAGGTTCCCAACCAAGTCGGTTGTCCTGTCTTTCACAAATCGACCCCACAAGGTCACCGGCAAAGTCATCAGTCGACGCAAAGAGCGTTCAATGTGCAACAATTAATGGTGCAAGAAACCCGGGACCTTTGGACGTGAGGAATCAACATTAGGATGGATCGGCTGAAGACGAAGCGGAGGGTTCGACGGAGCCGGAACACGAAGATTATTACCGATATCACGACTGCGCTCCAGTCGGCAACCCTTGACATCAACTCCCTCAAGAACCTACGAGACAGGCTGATCGCCAGTAACCAGGAACTCCACAAGGTAAACGAAGAGATTGAGCCGCTGATCACCGATGCCGACCTCGAAGCGGACTACGTTGCTGTGGCAGACTACGAAGATCAAGTAGCAAGAGCCCTCAGTGAGATACGCAACAAAATTGAGCTTCAACCGGCAGTACCAGCCATTTACCATATGGGAGACGACGGTGACAGAGTCATACCCCAGGCCACGGGCGTGAAACTCCCTAAACAACAACTACTTCAGTATCAAGGTGAGCTTATCCTCTGGCAGCCCTTCTGGGAGCAATTCCAAACTGCCGTTCACCGTAACACCAGACTCATGGAGGGAGACAAATTCCAATATCTACGCTCCCTGCTGAGTGGACCAGCCGCCAGTGCTATCTCCGGGCTACAAGCAACGGCAGAGTGCTACAAGGACGCCATAGAAATACTATCCGAACGCTTCGGGAACAAGCAACGCATTCAGCGTGAGCACCTCGAAAGGCTGCGAAGCCTACCAACAGTGAAGTCAGATCGAGATGTACAAGGACTACGGAATATTTATGACCACGTCCAGACCAAAATTCGTGGCTTGCGTGCCCTAGGCGTTTCGAGCGCGACGTACTCTACTATGATGGTGGACGCACTCCTGTCCAACCTCCCAGCCGATATAGTGGTGGAGTACCATCGACTCAAAAGATACGGGATAGGGCTTGGAGTTCCAATCAACGGGAGAGAAAGAGCCGGAATGACTGACAATGAACAACCGTTAGGCGACGTCTCGCCTTCGTCAACAGATGCAGGTGAGGAGTTGGAGAGACTCTTGCGTATTATGCGCGTGGAGATAGAGAGCAGAGAACAGTCATCGACACTCGAGCGAAGGCCGCCGACCGTGCCAACAGTGGCTCATAATCAGAAGCAAGGCGCCAATCCGCCATCAACGTTGGTGTTGCACACTAGCGGAACAGACAACGCCTGCTTCTTTAGCAACTACCGAACTCACCGCACCGGTGATTGCCCATCAAATATAACACTAGATGAGAAAAAGTAAATGCTAGCGCAAGACATGCGATGCTTTCGTTGCACGAAGCGAGGTCACCGATCAAGGGATTGCCGTAGTCAACAGAGATGTACCGGATGCAGGGGAAGACATGGCACTTCAATGTGTAACCGGGAGTGGGAGGCTTTATCAACTGTTCGGAAGACTGCCAACGTTCTTACCGCAGGTGGTACCAGAACAGAACAGACTCCGAGCGTCCTATTACAAACGTTCCGAGACTGAGTTGGAACCGGCCTGAACAGAGCTTACATCCGCGGCATTATCGACGGAGGGAGCCAAAAGACTTTCATCAGGGAAGACTTGGCTAGGAAGCTTAATTTGAAGGTTGTCGGAGAACGGATCATGCAACTCAATACCTTTGCTTGCAGTGACTCAAACAGCTGTAGGCAGAAGTTCACCATAGTTAGAATCCGAATTAGGGGTCAATATAAGACAACAGATCATGTCTTAGAAGCGGTGGTCGTGCCTTTCATCTGCCAAAACATCATAGAAACTCCAGTAGAGCACACATTTCTCAAGACCATTCCAGGAGAAATCGCCGACAAGTTGATATTTCCATCTACTCAAGTGGAAGCGGGCATAAGCCTTCTAATTGGAGCGGACCAGATGTGGAAATTGTTGACCGGCGAGACTCGCCGCTCACCTTGCAACACCGGGCTAGTAGCCATCGCAACGACTTTGGGATGGACCTTTCAGGGTCCGACGAGCACAGTGAGTGTCTTATCAAATAATACCGCAAATTTGATGGTGTGCGTGTTGAATTTGGGAAGGGCTGACGAAGAAGATGATGCAGCGTTAAAACATTTCTGGGAACTAGAGAGCATTGAAATCGTGGATGAATCTATGGATAAGAAACAACATGAAGAAAAGGTGTTTGAGCAATTCAAGGAAAACATCAGACAAAAGAACGGTCGGTACGAGGTCGCGTTGCCATGGAAGGAGACAAAAACGACCCTTGGAGATAATTACATGATTGCCAACACCAGACTCCGAAGTCTAGTACGCCGTCTCACACAAGATGGCTCTATCACCCAGTATGACAAAGCAATACGTAGTTACTTTAAAGATGGACACGCCGAAGAGATAGAAGAAAATGCATCAATCTACAGGCACGTTTATTACATGCCTCATCGAGCAGTGATTCGAGTTAACTCGGAGTCAACTAGACTTAGAGTAGTATTTGACGCATCTTCCCATGCAGCAAACACCGGATCTCTCAATGATCACCTTGAAAAGGGTCCAACGATCAACACGGAGCTTTTACCCGTCCTACTTAGATTTCGAATGCAAAAAGTGGCCATCACAGCAGACATACAGAAGGCGTTTTTACAAATTGTAATCTCGAAGCGTGACAGGGACGCTCTCCGATTTCTTTGGTTTGAAAATACTCCCAAACCCAACGAGCCACTGCCAAACACGAAGGAGTGGCGCATGACGAGGGTTCCTTTTGGAACAACTGCCAGTCCCTTCCTACTCGGGGCTACGATACAGCACCACTTGCAAAACGTGAGTGGACCCAACAATGACATCGCAACTATTTTACTCCGATCCTTTTACGTGGACGACCTGCTAACTGGAGCAGCGAACATTAAGGAGGCGCAGCGACTCGCTGACGGAGCACTGACTTTACTCAGGGAGGCAGGCATGGAACTGCAAAAGTGGAATACCAATTCTTCTCAACTCCAGAAACTCTTTGATCAAAGAGCGAATAACGTCGATCATTCATCCGAGAATAAGCCAATTAAGTCCCCCGAGGTCACCAAGATATTGGGATTGGTGTGGGATAAAAATGGGGATGCCTTCAAGTTCTCTGCTGATCATCTCTTGGAGATACTTTCTACAAATTTGAACACAAAGCGATGCGTACTCAAGGCCTCGGCTAGGATCTTCGATCTCCTCGGTTTTCTATCGCCGTATGTCATAAGAGTGAAACTTTTATTCCAACGTATATGGCAATGCAGACTTGGATGGGATGAGGCTCTATTGCAAGAGTGGAAATCCTGGTGCGCCGATTTAACGGAATTACCACAAATCATGACGCCGAGATATCTGCTGGGTGTCGAAGGTGAAAGCGAGCTGGAGATTCGCATCTTCACCGACGATAGCCCTCTGGCGTATGGTACCTGCGCATATCTCCGTGACAGGAAGGAGAAGTCAGCGTGAATCTGATATTGCCAAGGATAGAGTTGCTCCACTGAAGACGCTAACCTTCCACGACTAGAACTGATGGGAGCACTATTGGGAGCACGCATTGCTACATATCTTCGTAGCTCATTGTTAGGTCACACCGTTACAATATGGTACTGGACAGATTCTACGATAACACTAGGCTGGATTAAGGGATTGGAAACCGAGTGTCAACCCTTTGTGCAATAGAGTGACAGAAATACAAGCCTCAGTGATCCGTCCAGTTGGCACCACTGCCCAGGTTACGAGAACCCAGCCAACGCTCTCACTAGAGGGAAGACTGTAGTGCAGCTGGGGACTCAACAAGTTTGGTGGTCAGGGCCGGAATGGCTTGCCCTCGAACAGTGAAACTGGCCAGTTAGTACACCCTTAGAGAACCTGGACGACATCGATGGGAGAGACAGCAGCGAACCGAAACGCTGCTGACTGTTGTACGTGCACAAACTGCGCTTTTGACGCTTGAAAAGTTCAGCAGCTACACCAAGATGTTGCGGGTAACTGCTTGGGTTAAAAGATTTGCGCACAATTGCCGCCAGAAGAATGAGTCAGCTTGAACTACCATTGACTACACAGAGATTACGGATGCGGAACTTCTTCTGGATTAAACACGCTCAAAGGAATGCTTCGATAAGGAGATACAAGAGATAATACAAAGTGGGAGAATTGCTACAAGATCTAAAATAAGTGATCTACAGCCGTTTCTTGATGAAACCGGAATCATGCGCATACAAGGCATACTTCGTCAAGCTACCTTGACGAAAGCACGTAAGACAACCCTAGCCTTTATCGGGAGACCACCCGTACACTAAAGCTGCTGGTCACTGCAACACACCTTAGAACAGTACACAGGAGGCCTGCAGGCCACATTGACAGAACTACTGTGAAAGATTTTGGGCTGCCAAGAGCACGAAGAATCGTGAAGAAGATCCTCGCTCAATGCCGGACCTGTCGGCGGTTCAGCGCAAAGCCAGCCACGGCTCCAGTAGCTCCACTATCACGGGACAGGGTGGAAGAGGGACACCCTTTTCAGGTTGTAGGAGTCGACTTCGCGGGGCCGTTATTCGCCAGCTCAAAGGGACAATGTGAAAAAAACGTACATTGCTCTCTTCACTTGTGCGACTACCCTGCAATACACCTCGAGCTAGTATCCTCTACGACCACTGCATCGTTTCTCTTGGCTTTGAGAAGATTCGTGGCTAGAAGAGGCATTCCGACCACAATTTATAGCGACAACGCATTAACATTTAAAAGAACAGCGAAGGATCTGAAAGCCCTATGGGAGGCTATTCGCAGTAGCCGGATCCCAAGACTTCTGCAGTACCCACCGAATACCTGGAAGTTCATTGTAGAGCGGGCCGCCTGGTGGGGCGGCTGGTGGGAAAGAATGGTGCGATCGGTGAAAACGTGCATGAGGAAAGTTCTTGGACGACAAATTCTGTCTTTTGAAGAGCTAGCTACCGTACTGACCGACATCGAAGCAGAAATCAACTCCAGACCCTTGACATCAACTCCCTCAAGAACCTACGAGACAGGCTGATCGCCAGTAACCAGGAACTCCACAAGGTAAACGAAGAGATTGAGCCGCTGATCACCGATGCCGACCTCGAAGCGGACTACGTTGCTGTGGCAGACTACGAAGATCAAGTAGCAAGAGCCCTCAGTGAGATACGCAACAAAATTGAGCTTCAACCGGCAGTACCAGCCATTTACCATATGGGAGACGACGGTGACAGAGTCATACCCCAGGCCACGGGCGTGAAACTCCCTAAACAACAACTACTTCAGTATCAAGGTGAGCTTATCCTCTGGCAGCCCTTCTGGAGCAATTCCAAACTGCCGTTCACCGTAACACCAGACTCATGGAGGGAGACAAATTCCAATATCTACGCTCCCTGCTGAGTGGACCAGCCGCCAGTGCTATCTCCGGGCTACAAGCAACGGCAGAGTGCTACAAGGACGCCATAGAAATACTATCCGAACGCTTCGGGAACAAGCAAACGCATTCAGCGTGAGCACCTCGAAAGGCTGCGAAGCCTACCAACAGTGAAGTCAGATCGAGATGTACAAGGACTACGGAATATTTATGACCACGTCCAGACCAAAATTCGTGGCTTGCGTGCCCTAGGCGTTTCGAGCGCGACGTACTCTACTATGATGGTGGACGCCACTCCTGTCCAACCTCCCAGCCGATATAGTGGTGGAGTACCATCGACTCAAAAGATACGGGATAGGGCTTGGAGTTCCAATCAACGGGAGAGAAAGAGCCGGAATGACTGACAATGAACAACCGTTAGGCGACGTCTCGCCTTCGTCAACAGATGCAGGTGAGGAGTTGGAGAGACTCTTGCGTATTATGCGCGTGGAGATAGAGAGCAGAGAACAGTCATCGACACTCGAGCGAAGGCCGCCGACCGTGCCAACAGTGGCTCATAATCAGAAGCAAGGCGCCAATCCGCCATCAACGTTGGTGTTGCACACTAGCGGAACAGACAACGCCTGCTTCTTTAGCAACTACCGAACTCACCGCACCGGTGATTGCCCATCAAATATAACACTAGATGAGAAAAGTAAATGCTAGCGCAAGACATGCGATGCTTTCGTTGCACGAAGCGAGGTCACCGATCAAGGGATTGCCGTAGTCAACAGAGATGTACCGGATGCAGGGGAAGACATGGCACTTCAATGTGTAACCGGGAGTGGGAGGCTTTATCAACTGTTCGGAAGACTGCCAACGTTCTTACCGCAGGTGGTACCAGAACAGAACAGACTCCGAGCGTCCTATTACAAACGTTCCGAGACTGAGTTGGAACCGGCCTGAACAGAGCTTACATCCGCGGCATTATCGACGGAGGGAGCCAAAAGACTTTCATCAGGGAAGACTTGGCTAGGAAGCTTAATTTGAAGGTTGTCGGAGAACGGATCATGCAACTCAATACCTTTGCTTGCAGTGACTCAAACAGCTGTAGGCAGAAGTTCACCATAGTTAGAATCCGAATTAGGGGTCAATATAAGACAACAGATCATGTCTTAGAAGCGGTGGTCGTGCCTTTCATCTGCCAAAACATCATAGAAACTCCAGTAGAGCACACATTTCTCAAGACCATTCCAGGAGAAATCGCCGACAAGTTGATATTTCCATCTACTCAAGTGGAAGCGGGCATAAGCCTTCTAATTGGAGCGGACCAGATGTGGAAATTGTTGACCGGCGAGACTCGCCGCCTCACCTTGCAACACCGGGCTAGTAGCCATCGCAACGACTTGGGATGGACCTTTCAGGGTCCGACGAGCACAGTGAGTGTCTTATCAAATAATACCGCAAATTTGATGGTGTGCGTGTTGAATTTGGGAAGGGCTGACGAAGAAGATGATGCAGCGTTAAAACATTTCTGGAACTAGAGAGCATTGAAATCGTGGATGAATCTATGGATAAGAAACAACATGAAGAAAAGGTGTTTGAGCAATTCAAGGAAAACATCAGACAAAAGAACGGTCGGTACGAGGTCGCGTTGCCATGGAAGGAGACAAAAACGACCCTTGGAGATAATTACATGATTGCCAACACCAGACTCCGAAGTCTAGTACGCCGTCTCACACAAGATGGCTCTATCACCCAGTATGACAAAGCAATACGTAGTTACTTTAAAGATGGACACGCCGAAGAGATAGAAGAAAATGCATCAATCTACAGGCACGTTTATTACATGCCTCATCGAGCAGTGATTCGAGTTAACTCGGAGTCAACTAGACTTAGAGTAGTATTTGACGCATCTTCCCATGCAGCAAACACCGGATCTCTCAATGATCACCTTGAAAAGGGTCCAACGATCAACACGGAGCTTTTACCCGTCCTACTTAGATTTCGAATGCAAAAAGTGGCCATCACAGCAGACATACAGAAGGCGTTTTTACAAATTGTAATCTCGAAGCGTGACAGGGACGCTCTCCGATTTCTTTGGTTTGAAAATACTCCCAAACCCAACGAGCCACTGCCAAACACGAAGGAGTGGCGCATGACGAGGGTTCCTTTTGGAACAACTGCCAGTCCCTTCCTACTCGGGGCTACGATACAGCACCACTTGCAAAACGTGAGTGGACCCAACAATGACATCGCAACTATTTTACTCCGATCCTTTTACGTGGACGACCTGCTAACTGGAGCAGCGAACATTAAGGAGGCGCAGCGACTCGCTGACGGAGCACTGACTTTACTCAGGGAGGCAGGCATGGAACTGCAAAAGTGGAATACCAATTCTTCTCAACTCCAGAAACTCTTTGATCAAAGAGCGAATAACGTCGATCATTCATCCGAGAATAAGCCAATTAAGTCCCCCGAGGTCACCAAGATATTGGGATTGGTGTGGGATAAAAATGGGGATGCCTTCAAGTTCTCTGCTGATCATCTCTTGGAGATACTTTCTACAAATTTGAACACAAAGCGATGCGTACTCAAGGCCTCGGCTAGGATCTTCGATCTCCTCGGTTTCTATCGCCGTATGTCATAAGAGTGAAACTTTTATTCCAACGTATATGGCAATGCAGACTTGGATGGGATGAGGCTCTATTGCAAGAGTGGAAATCCTGGTGCGCCGATTTAACGGAATTACCACAAATCATGACGCCGAGATATCTGCTGGGTGTCGAAGGTGAAAGCGAGCTGGAGATTCGCATCTTCACCGACGATAGCCCTCTGGCGTATGGTACCTGCGCATATCTCCGTGCAGTGAACAGGAAAGGAGAAGTCAGCGTGAATCTGATATTTGCCAAGGATAGAGTTGCTCCACTGAAGACGCTAACCCTTCCACGACTAGAACTGATGGGAGCACTATTGGGAGCACGCATTGCTACATATCTTCGTAGCTCATTGTTAGGTCACACCGTTACAATATGGTACTGGACAGATTCTACGATAACACTAGGCTGGATTAAGGGATTGGAAACCGAGTGTCAACCCTTTGTGTGCAATAGAGTGACAGAAATACAAGCACTCAGTGATCCGTCCAGTTGGCACCACTGCCCAGGTTACGAGAACCCAGCCAACGCTCTCACTAGAGGGAAGACTGTAGTGCAGCTGGGGACTCAACAAGTTTGGTGGTCAGGGCCGGAATGGCTTGCCCTCGAACAGTGAAACTGGCCAGTTAGTACACCCTTAGAGAACCTGGACGACATCGATGGGGAGAGACAGCAGCGAACCGAAACGCTGCTGACTGTTGTACGTGCACAAACTGCGCTTTTGACGCTTGAAAAGTTCAGCAGCTACACCAAGATGTTGCGGGTAACTGCTTGGGTTAAAAGATTTGCGCACAATTGCCGCCAGAAGAATGAGTCAGCTGAACTACCATTGACTACACAAGAGATTACGGATGCGGAACTTTTCTGGATTAAACACGCTCAAAAGGAATGCTTCGATAAGGAGATACAAGAGATAATACAAAGTGGGAGAATTGCTACAAGATCTAAAATAAGTGATCTACAGCCGTTTCTTGATGAAACCGGAATCATGCGCATACAAGGCATACTTCGTCAAGCTACCTTGACGAAAGACGTAAGACACCCTAGCCTTTTATCGGGAGACCACCCGTACACTAAGCTGCTGGTCACTGCAACACACCTTAGAACAGTACACGGAGGCCTGCAGGCCACATTGACAGAACTACGTGAAAGATTTTGGCTGCCAAGAGCACGAAGAATCGTGAAGAAGATCCTCGCTCAATGCCGGACCTGTCGGCGGTTCAGCGCAAAGCCAGCCACGGCTCCAGTAGCTCCACTATCACGGGACAGGGTGGAAGAGGGACACCCTTTTCAGGTTGTAGGAGTCGACTTCGCGGGGCCGTTATTCGCCAGCTCAAAGGGACAATGTGAAAAAACGTACATTGCTCTCTTCACTTGTGCGACTACCCGTGCAATACACCTCGAGCTAGTATCCTCTACGACCACTGCATCGTTTCTCTTGGCTTTGAGAAGATTCGTGGCTAGAAGAGGCATTCCGACCACAATTTATAGCGACAACGCATTAACATTTAAAAGAACAGCGAAGGATCTGAAAGCCCTATGGGAGGCTATTCGCAGTACCGGATCCCAAGACTTCTGCAGTACCCACCGAATAACCTGGAAGTTCATTGTAGAGCGGGCCGCCTGGTGGGGCGGCTGGTGGGAAAGAATGGTGCGATCGGTGAAAACGTGCATGAGGAAAGTTCTTGGACGACAAATTCTGTCTTTTGAAGAGCTAGCTACCGTACTGACCGACATCGAAGCAGAAATCAACTCCAGACCCTTGACATACTTGCACGCAGACAACAGCGAACCAACAGCCTTAACTCCGGCTCACTTACTCATCGGAAGACGATTGACAGCCCTGCCAGAGACGGAGCCGCCACACCCAGTCGCGTCATCGAGAGATACGCTTTCACGACGGTGGCAATATCGACAGAAGCTCATGAACAATTTCTGGGTACGCTGGAAGAAAGAATACCTCCTAGAGCTTCGATCAGCACACCTAGCAACGCCACTTAATAGCCGACCGCCGAAAATCGGAGACGTGACACTCCTGCACGACAACATTGCCCCGAGACATCTGTGGACCTTGGTTCGTGTCATTGATGTATTATCTGGAAGAGATGGAAATGTGAGGGCATGTACCATAAAGCTGCCATCCGGTTCAGTGACACAAAGACCAGTACAACTGCTGTGTCCATTGGAAGCCATTTGAACTTCAATGTATTTTCCTCGCGTTGTGGGGGCGGGAGGATATATGTAAAATAATTCTAACTAAACAGAGACTGACATAAGACTCTTGTCTGTATACAAAAAAGAAGAAGATCAAAGGGCAGGGGCTCGCGCGAGGGGAGCCATTGAGTCAGTAAAAAGAAGGTTCCGAACCAAGTCGGTTGTTCTGTCTTTCACAAATGATGACTTCAAACTGATGACTTTGCCGGTGACCTCACAAGGTCACCGTCAAAGTCATCAGTCGACGAAAAGAGCGTTCAATGTGCAACATATACAGCATGAGACGCACGAGTAAAATGCTCTGAAACAAACGATATGCAGAAAGAGAAGTTCTTGATTAACACTTTGCAACCGTTTGGTAGCTGCACATATTTTTAGCCGAACGCCCTTTCACTATCCTTGTTGGTGAGGTGTTACTGTGTTGTTTGCAGGTCAAACATCGACCTTCAAGCATCTGCAAGGCGGCGTGGTTTTTATGAATTCTCTACCAAAATCAGAGAACGGGAAGATCCTGAGGCAGGAGTTGAAGTCAAAGATATTGTCCAGAAATGTCTAGTATAATTGACCGAAAAGCCAGCACGTTGTTCATCAAAGTTTGACATAATATTCCAGAGAAAATAAAATAAAATAGACTTCGTCTTTAGCACACTGAACTTCACGAACAATGTTGCAAATCTCTGAAAGGACAATGCAGATATTTTTTTTTTAATTTAAATAATTAGCATTTTTGTGTGCTGATTTCGGCCTCATTTTCACATGGACCGACGGGCAGGTATTTGTATAGACACCGTCCACCTCACAGTCAGCCGCGACCAAGAGACCTTGTTGGTCCTGAAACGTCGGGATTTTGATTTCTATATGTATATTAAGAATACCAGAAAATAATGAAATAAGTGATCAAACAACAAAATATTAAATAGCTTACTTTATTTTGACTGCATTGTTACGGTCTGACGCATAGCAGTGCTTAGAAGGTTCCTCACAGAGCGACATCAAAATACACTGTACAATAGACATGCACAATTCCAATCCAATGAAGGCAGTGCACGTGCAGACAATTATTCGGCGAGACAAACATCTTGGGAAATAACAAAGACAAAGTGACCCGCGAGGTACTCGAGGCCATCCACATCCTCTGTGAGGACAGGAACTGTATTAGTGTAGAATCCTTAACGCTGTCAAACAAGGAAAGAGAATTCCTTCAACAGGCAATGAGGGACCCACATGAGCCTGGATGAACGAGCCACTATCATTCACGGGGCTGGTGGTACATGCACGAGTCCGCGGCGGATTATTTTTTGTTTTTCTTTTTCTTTCTTTTCTTTTCAGTAAACGTGGTGAATTCGGGTGGTCGCCTCTCTCCTCTGACCTCGATTCAGCAGAACGCCCCCTCCTCGCCGCCAGAGCTGTTCGGGATCCCTTTCAGCCGATTACAACTGCTGGCTTCAGAGCGCTCCGAGATTCTCAAACCAGTCACGGAATTAAAATTTCTTGACATTGGTAATGCATTAAAAACAACACGATCTTACAGCGTACGGGGGACGATTGAGCAAAATTTACGCTCGCAACGTGATGAAATAACGGTTGTGACGTAAATTGTTTTACGCATCGGCATGTAAAAAAAAAGAACGGAACGAAAGCCAACGCTTGGAAACAGTTGTCAACTCATCGCGTTTTCGACAGTGAACGCGCTGCGATAGCGGTCATGCGTACGACGGAGCAGGCAAATATAAAATGGTTAATAAACCGCATTTTTCTCAGGGCGAAAAATCGTGCAAGCATCGCCATGTGACACAAATCACAGTGCATCATATTCGGCTCTCCCTTTATTTTACAACACAAACCTTTTAACGCACTTTTACCATACCTCAAAATTTCTTGAAGCGACCACAAAACCCGGTAAAACAGCGGCGAGCTCTGCGAGCTGTTCCGTCGTCGGTTAGGCTTAGCGGATTCACCGCCGTGAGATGAACGATCTCGTGAAAGCACTGGGAATACTTCACACGTCGACCTTTCCTGTTACGGTCGCAAACGAATGTCGTCCCGTCCGTTGTAATCCTCGCACCGTCGAATGCACAAGCACTTTGTAGAACCACATATCAATCGCCGTCATGCCGGACCCCGCACACCACCACAGACCACTGCCGACCACCGTCAACAAAACCACGTGATCACCGTCCAAGTACCACGTGACGCCTGCGCCGCTCCGCACTCCGACGGCTACAGACGGAGTGCCAGAGAGCGCTCTCAGAGGGAGAGGCGCCCACGGAATGAACCACCAGGCCACTGCACTCGTTTTCAACCACCCGATTTCGCGCGCTCTGGAAAGAGCGCTCGAGAGCGCGCAGAAAGAACCACGTGAATTCGCCAATAGTTATGAGTTGCTCTCTTTTCTGTCCTGTTCTTCTCTCTACCTGGTTCGCTAAATACCTCAATATATTCCCCTCTTCGGATTCATTTGCACCAGACCTGCCGCTCACACTTGAAGGGGTCTGACGGTGGGTAGTACTTTCTGCTACTGCGTGGGATGGCCAGCATGTAATGCTACAAAGCACGGCGTCCACTCGTGCTTTTTTTGTTTTTATATATATATATATATATATATATATATATATACTGGAAAACAAATATATTGTGAGTTACACAGCATGAAAATCTATGCTAGAAACACTTGGGCTCCAAGTACTCCACTTTTAACAGTGACGTTTTTCGAGCATATTTACTGGTTTTAGATTCACTAGCGTGTGCCTGAAATTTGTCTCACTGCATGTCACCATCTCGTTGGCAGGAGTCACTATCCAGTGTTTTTCAGCCTTCGAACATTGCATGCGAAACTTCGAATGACCATCCTTATTTAGCATGAGCCTTGTGTAGGCAATATGGCATTAATGCTGCGCTGCAATATAAATACTGTAACAAAGATGTCATTTAGGTCCTGCGGTAATGCATATCTGCTTTCCGTAGGCGGATTCTAGAAGTGACAAAAATTAGGCTACTGTGTTTGCAATAATTACATTTGCTGTTCGCTCAGCGTTCCAACATTCCCTCGTACAAAACTTAATCGACTTTGGGGCAAAGTAGAAGAGGTGATCATAAAAATACTCCAGCCAAAAATCTGCTCCAATTGGTGAAGGAAAAAGAAAGTCTCCCAAAACGTCATATGACATAAGGATGATCTCAGCCTTTTAGAGTGTACCAGAGCAGAAATACGATGCAATCTATCTTTACCACTAAAATTCAATAGGGTATTAGGAAGAACACCCCTTCCTCAAACAAGAGACGATAACTGATGTTGTCATTGGCAAAGATCTGTTGGGGGAAGTTGGCCTGGTGGCGGATACTGATATTGTGCCCTATCAGGGACTTCCATTTGGCCAGTTAAACCTGATCATGGCCATTAGTTTCGTGAGATTTAAGAGACCTAAACCACATAAGGCTGGTTAAAATTTGCAAACAATACGAATTGGAAGAGAAAAGAACAAAGTGACATAGGAAACGCCTCAGACTAAGCTGAGCTTGAGGCGTAGTTCTCTGTCGCTATTCTAGTACGGATTTCTTTGGTCTCCACCAGCTCCTTTGTTGGCTGTGTGTTATATTCTGGTTCAATCACGAAAGCTAAAAGGCTTTCCAGGGTAGCAAGCATTTTTACCGCGTAGCTCTATGTCATCTTACTAGCCGTTGAACACAAACTTGAAGACAATCTTAGGAAAGCTATTCTCTTTCTCTTTGGCTGCATCTAGCAAGAAATCACTATATGCGGTGACAGGTTAAGGATACTGGAAAAACTCGTCCCACCTCTTTCCACTTTATAAGAGCGAATGCTGGAGAGGACGTGACCTCAATTCCAGCACTCGATCTGCTCAAGTGAAAAAGGGTTGTAGGGGATTCCCTTCTAGTCTTAACCTGACACAGACTATAATAACAACGCGTGGTTTACCCAACCAAGATTTGAAAGCACTTTTGACGAAATCACATTTTATGACATGGCAGTTAGTGTAGGACACGTAATGTGAAAACAAACTCTTGTTAGTAAGCTTATATTGTCCATTTGGGAGGGCGCTTTTTACAAGGAAGGCAATGCGGAGGTTCCTCTCTGCCGCCTGAGGATTGGCCATACACGCTGTGCGGCTGAGAGATTAAAAAATTCCAGTGGCACGCCAGACAGGCTCGTGCTCGTGAGAGTAAGGCGAGCACGAGTAGTCGAACATGGACAGAAAAGGAACGACATCGTTCTTTCTCACACATCGTTATCCGGGGAGTGGTACCCGAGTGCCCCTGCAAATAGGCTCCGGTATTTGCGGTGCGGAAATGTCGGCCATTTTCGTCGGGACTGTACTCGACAAGCCCAAAGAGACAACTCTGGAAACGAGGTAAGCCACCGATAGCGTGGACGTTGCTTTCGGTGGCTTCTGTTCCTTACAGACCCCCGGTTACCCCACCGTTCCGGTTCTCCACCGGCCCTGGTCCCGCTTCACGAGCAGCCCCGCCTCAGGCCTCTGGTGATGGGCCCGATTTTGAAGGACCTGGAGAGTCCCCCGCTCAAGCAGACAATGATGCTTCCGCTTATAGTTCACGCGGTGAAGCTCTTGCGGACGCTAGCAGAGATGCACCCGTTCGTACCAGCATCGGGGCTTTTCTCGGAGCTTCCCAACGAGCGGCTCTTGGGTGCGTCCCGGTCACCGTCGAAACAACTCCAAGTTACAGACACAACGACACCGGCAGCTCGGAAGAGGTACAAGTGGCGTGGACGGCTACCGCCCACCCGTACGCCGAGAACACGGCTGATGCGTCGGCGGTGGCGCTGTCTGCTCGGGAACCCAAGGAGGAGGTAGTGAGGTTCGCCGTTGAACCCTAACCTCGAGCCCATGGCAGGATGCCGACCTTGGTGTGCCTGCGAGGCACGATTGTCCTCGGCCTATCCCTTACCTTAGGTCTACTACTAACCATGGTGCCGTGGATCATCCTACTGAAGTTCTGTGAACTGGTTCAAAAGTTTTACGTACGTGCCCGGTCTTGACTTTCTATTCTTCTGGTTGCTTGCACACAACCACGTACTTTATACCATCTCTTAACGCCAAAAGCCGTCATAGAGATTGTGTAAGAGAGCCACACATAGTCGTTAACATTGCAAGGCAGCGAATCGCAGCCCTCCTAGATCCAGAAGCATCTATTTCATTTTTCGGAGACTTCGTCAGAAAACTGCGAAGAGGCCGAAATGACTCAATGCTGCCTTTTCAAAATAAGTTACGTACGGCTTCAGGTGAAGTTATTTCAGCTACTGAAGGAGCTCGCCTGAAGCTTCGCTTTTATGGGAGGCAATGCCGACAACATTTTACGTACGTGCCGGGTCTTGACTTCCTATTTGTTTCGGACTAGATTTTATCGGTAGAGAAAAAATATTCCTGGGTGTGGAAGCGGGATGATATCGATATTAATGGCGGTCGGCACCTTGACGTTTGCAGAAAAACCGAAGCCAGCGTCACTGATCCTATACAGGGAACGATATGTGAGGAGTTCCCCACCGGAGTGTCCACGCATGGCAAAGTTTTCATTCTCTGGCACTGACCCGCACCGGTTTTACTTGACAAAACTATTGTTCACAAAGGCACCTGGGAAGAGTGACATTCACGAGCACAAAATGAATACTAGAGACCCTCGGCCGATTCAATTCAATACCCGCCCCTTAAGTGTTCACAAGCACGTGCTCTTGGACGGAGCACTAAACGAAGTGATACAGAGTGGTACAGTGTGTTTTTCAGAAATTCCACGATTTTTTGTTGTTGTTGTGTTAGCACCTAAAACTGATGGCACGGCAAGGCTCTGAGGAAATTGCCGTCCTCTAAATGCTGTCTCGAAGCAATATGCCGGCCCGTTTTTATCCGTCTTGTCTATAATTTCTGCATTAGAATCTGCACAATTATTCACAACAATCGATCGCAGCAGAGGCCTTCTGTAGATCCCCGTGTCCGTAGACGACGTACCTAAGACGGCATTTGTTTGCCAGGGGGGTTTATATGAATTTGTCTCCCTTCCCTTCGGACTACTATCCAATTTTCGCGCGAGCTTCCAGAGGCTTATGAGTACGGTTGTGATTCACGCAAAGTTTAACGACGCAATGGCCTACTTGGATGATGTGGCAGTGTTTTCCAACACATTCGAAGAGCATCTTTACCATTTGCAGATTGCTGTAGCGCATGAATATTGCCGGCCTTATAATTAACCCATCTAAAATTCAACTTGCAGCACCCAGATTATAACTTTTTGGTTTTGTGGTTGACCAGGGGTCACTCTAGCCACAAAAGTAGAAGTTAAGAGCGATTATTAATTTTCCACAGCCACGACACAAAAATAGTTTACATTGTTATCTCAACAAGACGGGGTTTTTCCACAAATTTATTGCCCACTCTGCTGACTTCGCCCGCCCCCTTTACCCACTATAGACCGACACGCTGTTTACGAACAAACCCGTGTTTGCCCACCACAGGTGTGGGCACTGCGCGTGCGCAGAAACCGAATTCGCGTGAAGCAAAGCGTCTGCGCATGCGCAGTGCCGTCGACAGCGCCACCGCAGCTGCGTGACGTCAGGGCCGCGTGTTGGTCTATATGTCGAGACGTTTCGTGGGATTGGACTTCTATTCACGCGAAATAATTTAAAGCACTCAAACTGGCCATCGCAGAGAATACCTATCTTAGTCTTCCAAATCCCAATGCTCCGTTTGTTCTCCAAACGGATGCCAGCGACTACAAGGTAGTAGCAGTGCTGCTTTAGGAGCATAGCCGGGCATTGCGGCCTGTTGAATTTGCCAGCCGTACCCTGACTGGAGCAAAATTCAATTATAGTGTCACCGAGAAAGAATGTCTGGCAATCATATTTTTCCTTAAAAACGTTTGACATGTACTTTGATGGGGCAATCTTTACCATCCAGACTGACAATCAAGTAGTAACATGGCTAAAAACTTAAAACATCTTTCTGGTCGCCTCTCTGTTGGGCTCTTGCTTTACAGAGATATGACTTTTCTATTGAGTAGAAACCACGCGAGGCAAATATGGTACCAGAGGCTCTATCGCGTCCTTCTCTCCCGGAAGACGACAAAACAGCAAAATGCATTGATTCCAATGACACTGAACTTCTCTGAGGTGTTGTAATGAACGAACAGATAGCAGCTACTCCGCAAAGACCGTTCAGATGATATGAGCCAAAAACTATCGCAGTATTTATGTCAGCCAAATCAAACAGATCGATCCCTGACGACCGAATCAGTGGGTACCTATCTGCAAAGTGAGGATGGGCTCCTTCTTCGCTACATACATCCCCCAGGCAGATGAGGCCGATCACGCAACATCTCCCCTCCGTGTGGTTGTACCACAGGCGCTGAAGCAGAATTTTCTCCGGTATTCGTATAACTGTGTACTTGGTGGCACAACGATTGCAAAAAGATTTGTCAAGAGTTGTAAGGTCTTGCCGCGGGGCCTAGGGTGCTTCAGGAGGTACTTTAATACGCTCACAGCTACCCACGCTGCCAACAAGCAAAACCTAGAGGAGGCAAGGCACCGGGTTTTATGCAGTCGGTGCTTAAGCGGATTTTCCCTTGGGAGTTATTGATTGCTACATAATGGGCCGTTTCCCTCACAGACCTAAAGGAATCAAGTACCTCTGGGGATCACCGACCGCTTATCGAAGTGAGGGAAGTTGCACGCAATAAGTGAAGTGAATTCCAGGAACATCTGGGACAAATTAAGAGACACCTTTACCCGCTGCGAATTCTGCTCCCAATTACCGACATCGCGTCTTATTTCACAAGTGGGTGTGTTCAGATAAGGACGGTCATAGGGGTGTCATGCCTATTTTAATGCGAAAGCATTAACTGTTCCATGGAGCGAACCGGCGTTATCTGCTCTTGAAGCCGCACCGAACGGCACATAAACTCGCCTGTCACAATGGAGCCAAGCCTGTCGTCCGTAGTAGCGCTCTGATGTATAGCTCCCATTGGCTAGCGCGCGTCATAGTTTCAAGGAACGAGGCTCTCATTGAATGCCGCGCGGCGTAGTTCTAAGGAACGCCACCAGAAAAGCCCTTACCATGGCGGCGCGGCCGCAGTAAAGAGGGAGCCGCTGGCCGCAGAGCCAGCAGAGCCCGCACGGACAAACTCCGGGGCGGCTGCATGGCCAAGCTCAGCGCGGCGCAGCCACTTCACGAGACCACCCGCTTGGCCGTCGACCGCAACCTCAGCTGTATCGAAACGTGGCCGTCCACGCCATTACGCCGCAGGCGAACTAAGAGAGAGGAAGAACGACATTTGCGCTTTTCCATTCACAACTCATAAGAAGTGCTTAGTGTAAGTTGTTGTTGTTTTTAAAAAACAAAATTCGTGATGCAGAAAAATGTGTCCATACACAGTCCTCAATTTCACTAGCGATTCCCAATTTCGCTAGTGATTGAAACGCCGAGTGCAGTTTGGGAGCGACGACTGCCCCAGAACCGCGCTAAAAATGACCCACAAAAAGATGCCAGGAAAGCAGGATGCACTTTTCCCCATGGCTGAAATACCAATTAGGATAGTGCTTTCCTCCATAGACGAAGACGATGAGCCGAGGGCGCCGAATACGGCAGCCGTGCCGGCAGAAGCAGCTGCGATCGGTGTGACTCGGTGAGCAGGGTAACAGTCGAGTAATGGCGGTCGGTCATTCGGGTGGGTTCAGATTCTTCCAAATGCCCGGATGAGGGTAGGCGGCACTACACTCGTTAAAATGACACCGGCTAGGAAGCCCAACTCTGTACGGTGTATAAACATAGAGGTGTGTTCCGTAGACAGCTGCCGTCTATTGGGTGTACTTCACGTATTGAAACAAAATATCTGAAGGAGCCGGTGGATGCAATTCGACAGCAGTGTTGGGAAGCCGACACACGGGACCGGAGCGACTGCAAGTCACGAAGCTTTTGGCGCGGTCGCTAACGAGCCATGAGGCGATAACACTCTTTATATCTTGTACGACTTACCTGTAACCGAAACACTTAACATATCCTTGTATTTATACAAAACTATCTCGGTAGATCTCGAAATTAACGTGTGGGCTCGTTGATGAATGGTGTGACTGATACGGCCTACAAACATTTAGCTTTGCGGCACGCTCGGTCCTTAGAGTGTTGTATTTGGTTGATTATATTCTCATTATGCTACCTTCCCATTTCAATACTTCAATTTTTGTAGTTTACTGATCAAAATAGTTTGATTTTGTTCTCTAGGCTGGGACATTTCGGAAGCTTCTGCTATGACCGATACCTGAACTTGCGAGGGCGAAACAATAGCAGTTTGTGTTAAAAAATAAACCGTGAATGGAAGCTAGGTGGCATCAGTCACGCAACGTCGGAATATTGTTACGATGAATATATACAATGATTTAATTTACATTAGGTGAAGACTGAAAATGGCGGTTAAAATCATCCAAAGCTCGGTGCCTCCACCTCCTGTTCTTCTCTTGTCTCCTCACATAAAAGTATCTTCTTTTTCCTCGGGTGGAAACGGCGTCCCGCCGTTTGATTGGGGGATGCATGGTTTGAGTCGGAGGACGTGAACTGTTTGTACTTGACGAGGGCGGTTATTTTGTGGAGGTTCTACGGGCTCCACTATATAATTGACGTCACTTGTTCGGTTGAGAATCCTATAAGGACCGCGATATCGAGGTAGTAGCTTCTGAGCAAGGCCGACTTGTCCCTGTGGGGTCCAGATCAGAACCAGGTCACCTGGTGAATAGGCGACGAAACTGTGAGTGCTGTCATAACGGGCACATTGCCGTTCCTGAGAATCGAGAGTTCGCAGGCGTGCAAGTTGTTGTGCCTCTTCAGCACGGCATATGGCGTCCGACGCATAGTCGGAAAGTGAGGGTTTGGGGTGTAGCGGAAGCAGCGTGTCCAACATGAGGAGGGGTTCATGACCGAAAAGAAGATAGAAGGGAGAGTAGCCGGTTGTGTTATGAGGAGAGGAATCATATGCGAAGGTTACGTAAGGGAGTGCAACGTCCCAATTTTTTTGATCGTCGATAACGTACATGGCGAGCATGTCGGCAAGGGTCCGATTAAGGAGTTCTACTAGGCCGTTTGTCTGTGGATGGTAGGCTGTCGTTTTTTTGTGAAGAATGGAGCAGAGGTTCAAGATTTCACTTACGACGCGAGATATGAAGGCCGTCCACGGTCGGACAAAAGTTCTCGAGGTGCTTCGTGCTTGAGGATGATGTCTTTGAGCAGGAATTGGGTGACGTCACTGCCGTTCCGGTCAGGAGGGGACTTGTGATTGCGTAGCGTGTGGTGTGATCGATCGCGACCGCTATCCAGCGATTACCAATTGAGGAAGTAGGGAAGGGACTAAGAAGGTCAACTCCTACGCGGTGAAATGGCTGTTCAAGAGGATTCAGAGGTTGTAGAAATCCTGGAGGACGGGAGGAAGGTGTTTTTCGGCGCTGACAGGAGTCACATGATGTGACGTATCGCTTCACTGTTCTATACATATTTGTCTAGTAAAATTGTTGCTTCGCTCGGGCGTAGGTTCTGACCACACCCGAGTGACCGGATGATGGTGCGTCATGCAGCCCGGCGAGAAAAGACGTTTGTAAGTGCTTGGTTATGACCAGAAGCCAAGAACAACCGTCGGGTCGAAATTTTGTCGATAGAGAACGCCATTTTGGAGAGAGTCGAGACTTGAAGAAGGTGTATTGGTGTTACCTCTCAGATCAGAAATGATAGAGTGCAGCAGTGGATCAAGGCTCTGTTGCTGGGCAATGTCCAGAAGGTTCGAAATGGGAAGAACGGGAATTTCGGTGTCTTCATTGATGTGGGTAGTAGAGTCTACGGGGTAACGGGTTAGGCAGTCGGCGTCTTGATGGAGCTTCCCTGATTTATAGGTTATGGTGAAATCGTACTTTTGTATTCGAAGAGCCCATCGTCCAAGGCGGCCAACAGGATATTTTATAGACGATAGCCAGCACAGGGCGTGCTGGTCAGTGATTACAAAAAACTGGCGGCCAAACGAGTATGGCCGAAATATTGTTATTGCCCACACAACCGCTAGACACTCCCGCTCGGGGATCGTGTAATTTTTTTCCGGCTGAAGAAAGCGTGCGGATAGCGTAAGCATTTGCTCGGTTGTGTCCGGATTGAATTTGAGCCAAAATAGCACCAATCCCATGGCCTCTGGCATCTGTGCGTAACTCAATGTGTGCGGAGTCCTCAAAATGACCTAGAATGGGGCTGATTGTTAGAGCGGTCTTTAAGCATGTAAACGCTCGTTATTCGTCCGATTGCCATAAAAAAGGCCTGTCTTTTTTCAGAAGGTTGTTAAGTGGGCGGGCAGTTTGTGCGAAATGGTGTATAAAACGGCGGAAGTATGAAGACAATCTCAGAAAGCTGCGGACGTCCTTAGTGCAGCGGGCTCTTGGAAAGTCCTGAACAGCTTTTACTTTGTCAAAGTCTGGTTGAACGCCTGTTTTATCCACCAAATGGCCCAATTTTGTTATTTGACGACTGCCGAAGTGGCACTTGGACGAGTTTAATTGAAGGCCGGCGCTACGGAAACGTTCGAGTACTTGGGCCAGGCGCGTGAGGTGAGAGGAAAATGTGCTTGAAAAATAATAACATCGTCGAGATAACAGAGGGAGGTTGTCTATTTTAAACCTTTAAGCAGGCGATTCATCATCCTTTCGAATGTCGCGGAGACATGGCAAAGGCCGAATGGCATAGCTTTAAATTCGTAGAGGCCATCGGGTGTAATAAATGATGTTTCTTCTCGATCTGAATCGTCAGCTGTAATTTTCCAATAGCCCGAGCGGAGGTCGATAGTGGAAAAGTACTCGGCACCGTGCAAACAATCCAGCGTGTCATCAATAAGAGGGAGTGGATAAGCGTCCTTTTTTGGAATTTTGTTCAACCGACGGTAGTCGACGCAGAACCTCTATTATCCATCCCTTTTTTTTGATCAATACAACTGGCGATGACCAGGGGCTAGAGGAAGGTTGAACAATGTCCTTCAGAAGCTTGCTACCTATTGAAAATCGCTCTGATGGGACTTCAGGATTTTTTTAAAGGCTGTGAAGGGGACTTCAGGAATTTCTGAGATGTTTGAAGGGGGCACCAATATTTCCTGGTGGGTTCGCTAGCCCCGTCAGAGGCTCTCCTGAATTGTCTGAAGTGCCCTTTACAATGCCTTGAAATGTCTGAAAGCCTGTCAAGAACTTTTCTAATGGGGTCGGGAAAACCTTCAGGCTTCTTGAGATGCCTGTGCGCAACGGCTTAGGGGGAAAAAACACATTTCGGAGAATTAGAACATAGCTGCTTATTGTACGCGACGGGAAAAAAATAAGTACTGTAAACGACTTAATTTCGCGGGCTCAAGTTTTCGCGAATCGGGCCGAAGCTGAGAATTTGAAATTATTCGCGGGTTCTAATTTTCGCGAATTGAGTGTGGCTTCCGTAGCGTTCACATATTGCCCGAATTGTTCGCGGGACGTATTTTTCGCGAAATGTAAGCGATTCGCAAAATTCGCGAAAATTAAGTCCTCGCGAAAATTTAGTCGTTTACAGTATTTGGAGAATGCCGATCGTATGTGTGTACGGTCCTATTTTTATTACTGCTCTTCTATCAAATACGAGTGGGCTCCTGGACCTGTCTGTCACTGCCCGGCTGTTCGGTCGCCAAGGAGGCCACTGAGGGCGACCGCCCCATGTGGAGAATTGACGAGGCGCCGGCCGAGTGGTGTTGGCCGAGCGGCGTTTTGAGGCGAGTGGAGTCAACAGCGGTGAACTGATGTAGCACGAGTAACTTTGAAAAGTCTAATCAGACCGCACAATAAGGCGGCGCAAAATGCCCTAACAGCGCTTGCAGGTTTCCTCGTCAAGACCGGGCTGGCCGGCGAGATCTAGGCTGCAACGGACGCGAGCTGTAGGGAAATGCTAGCAGACGACGGCCGCGGAGTGCGGGGAAAGCTCACCCCACTAGAAAGACCTGGCCTGGCGCTGCGACCCGCGCGCCGAAAACTTTCATCCTTTCCCTCCTCCGGGGAAACACGCTCAGACCCTGCCCCGGTCACGTGATGGGGAACTCGCGCAGCTTGCATAGACCCGAGCAAGAGATGCTCCGCATCTAAAAACAAGCCAAACAGCGCCTCTCCCCGCCCGGCGATGGGGAGAGGGTGCAGGGCTGCCCAACAACCAGCGGCCGGCGGGAGAGGGTGGTGTGAGGAAGCCAGGGGGGCTATGTTCGACAAATGTTTCGTTTCTCCTAAAAAGAAACGGAAGTGACGGAACTGACGATATCGCGTCTGATTGGCTAGAGGTTCAAATGACAAAAGAGGGAACTTTTGTCATTTGAGACTCTAACCAATCAGACTCGATATCGTCAGTTCCGTCACTTCCGTTTCTTTGTAGGAGAAATGAAACATTTGTCGAACATAGCCCCTCAGGATGCCGCTATAGCCATTTTGTTTCTACTCGTGGGCGGTTTGGTTCTTACCGCTGTGGATATCTGGAACGGACCTGCTTCCTCCAGAAAGGTGAGCATGGCTTTGAGAGCTCGCCCCTTGATCTGTTTTGATCCGTGCAGTTTCTTCCTTGGTTACGCAGGTGAACTCCAGTTCGGCGTTGGCCGCCTTCAGCACCGCTGGAGCGCCATCGTGTTAAGCTCATTCAAGGAGATGGTCGCCGGTGTCGGCTTACTCGCTGCAAAGCCTGGCAGGCGGGGTCAGCGTCCCATCGCATGTTGAGCCTGCGCACCGGGATTATGGCAAAGTGGGTCCTGAGACGGTGGATGACGGCCGCTGTCCGGACTTGCTCCTTGCGCCTCTTCGTCCGTTCGACCTCAGAAGCATCCAGCGAGCGAAAAATACGCCGAAGACGCCGGCGCGACGTCATCATGAACGAAACCGTGACTGTGCTCAGGATTTCACACCGGCGGCGAGTGCTGCTTGCGAGTTCGTGGTTTTCGCTAAACGTGCTTACTAAGACTGTGTATGTGTCCGTGAGGTGCACTTGCTCGGTTTTATTAGCTGAACTACCGTACATCAGGAATATACCCAGCGGCATTGTGACTCGTGAGTACTCTGTAAGATATTTTTCTTTGTGATAAAGAAGTCAGTTGTCCCTATTTGATATCTCTTTCGTCTACCGCTCCTTGCGCCGGGTTTGAACAAATGTTGCTTTTTATCGCCTTTTTGAGTTATAATATGCATGTAAAACTAAATGTCTGCAATAAATTTTCAAGAATGTTTTGAACTGCAATTTTGTGTATGGTTCACAGTCATTTGGGCGTCTAAAGGGTTGACGGGCTGAAGGGCTGTGGGGCTAAAGGGTTTTTCTATGGGGTATCCCTGAAGGGTTTTTCTGTAGGGTATTTTTGAAGGGTTTTGAAGGCCTGTGCGGTCCCATAATCCTTCAAGGCTGACGGGCCCTTTAGAAATATTTTCAATAGGGCTGTCAACTACTTGTTGAATGACTCGGCGTTCGCGGGCTGACACTCGGTAAGGTCTGTGGTGGACGGGAGTTGCGTGGCCGGTGTTGATGCGGTGTGTACCAAGGGTCGTATGTCCAAGGGAGCGGTTGTCAAAATCAAAGATGTCATGAAACTCCCATAGAAGACCTTGAAGGCGCTTTTGTTTGGTAGGGTGCAACCTGGAGTCTACCATGATGAAAATGTTCAAAGGGTGCAGGGGTGCTGGGCGGGGTTGAATTAGAAGCGGGTGGGTAGTCTGCTGCAATAGTAGAGACGGTGGTTGTGTCTAACAATGAGCTTGTTGCTAAGGAAGCACCTTTTGGCAATACTTGTGTACTGGAACTAAAGTAAGCTACCCATACGCGGGTGCGGCCATTGGAATTGGGAACAATACAGTGCGGGAGAGCAAGCTGTTTCGCGAGAAATATGTCCTTCTTAGGTGTGAGAAGGTAGTCTCCTTCGGCAACAAAGTGCTTTGAGTGAACTTCGACGGTGATGGTGGCAAGCGGCGGAATCCGATGACTTGCGGTAGTGCATAATCTTGAAACGATTGGTTCAGACGTGTGGGCTGAGGTAGGAATGCTGTGGGTAATGGTTCCTGTGGCACAATCAATGATGGCGGCGTGCGTTGACAAAAAGTCCCATCCTAGAATCAAAGCATGGGGGCAATTGGAAATCACGGTGAAGAGAACGCGAGTTGTTTCATTGTTTATGGTAATTCGAGCGCTGCACATTCCAAGAGGTGAGATAGCGCGGCAGTCTGCACCCCGGAGGAGCTTAGAATCCGGGGCGTCAAAACCTTGTGAAGCTGGCGTCTAAGATCTTCTCTCATAATGGATATGGCAGCACCGGAACCTACAAGCGTCAATATAGGAACGTGGTCGATTGAAATTAAAAGTTCGTTTTGTGTTTTGCATATAGCATCCTGAAAAGGATTAATGGGCACGAACATTGATGCAGCCCCACCTCGCGATGCTGCACGGTTTAGTTTCCCGAAATCCAGTGGTCGTGGTTGGAGGTTGCTGAACAACGGGGCATGGGCGAGGGTCAGCGGCGGGGATAGGGGGAAAGGGAACGGCTGTATCGTGTGGGCAACCTGGGCCCTTGATCTTCATGACGGTAGAGATTGGCTAATGCGCTGGAGTGACGTTGAAAGGACCGACGGTAGGCAGTCGACGAGAAAATGCGTGGTCCATCCTTAAATCGGCGGTGTCAATACCGAGCCAGATGCCCGATTCCATGGCAATGAAAACAGACGGGTCGGTCTTCTGAGGTCCCCTATGCGTTAAGATTCCGTTGAGGACTCATGGGATTAGTGGATGGAAAGTGGTGGACAGGGCAAGGAGGCAGACGTCGGCTGTCTGGTCGTTCCGCAAGGACGAGCCGGTGGATTTCTCGTTGGACCAGCGCTTGAACAGCAGATACTGAAACTGCTGCACTACATGAATCAGCAGGGAACACAGAGGTCTCTGTTGGCAGCATCGCTTCCAATTCACGGCGTACTATCCGGATGATTTGCCTCTCAAAAATAGGCAGATCCTCAAAGGTGGACGTTGGTGTTGTGTTGGGCAGGCGAGTGAAGTGGGCTGTGATTCGGCGTTTTTTAGCCTCCACAAAGCGCTGCACTCTTGTATAACGGCATCAACTGTGGCACAATCTTTAAAGACAATCAACTGGAGTGCATCGTCGGCGATACCCTTAAGAATGTAAGTTACTTTGTAAGGGTTAGTAATGGGAGGATGAGCCTTCTGAGAAAGGGAAAGAATATCCTGAATGCACGTAATGTATAATTCTGTGGGCGTTTGAACACGTGAAGCAAGCTTGCGCTTCGCGGAAAGCCTTCGACCAGTAGGATCGCCAAAGAGATGTTGCAGCTGTTCCTTGCACATGTCCCAAGACGTAATAGTTTCCTCGTGGGTAAAGACCCAAGTTCGGGCTGTGTCTTGTATATAGAAAATGACGTTCGCAAGCATGATAGTTGGGTCCCACCTATTATGGACGCTGATTCTCTCGTATAGGTGGATTCATTGTTCTACATCTTGATCCCCGGATCCGGTGAAGTTGCCAGGGTCACGAGGATGGGCGATGATAAGAGGGGAGGTTGGTTGCGAGGGTGTGCCCTTCGGCGGGGTGCTGCCGGATGCCGTGCTGCCGGAGGCCATTATAATAGATGAGACGGGAAGCTTTCGGCTCCGGAGTTCCAGGCTGGTGGGGAGGGAGAGGTAGAGGGAGGGATCGCACCTCCCCAATTATGTTACGATGAATATATACAATGATTGTATTTACATTAGGTGAAGACTGAAAATGGCGGTTACAATCATCCAAAGCTCGGTGCCTCCACCTCCTCTTCCTCTCTTGTCTCCTCACGAAAAAGTCTCTTCTTTTTCTTCTTAACAATATTTTTCGCCTCGCGTGTGCTTGGGCGCTACTCATTTCGCTGATATGAAAGGTCACGCAGTATCTTTTGTGAAGCCTCCTCCACCACAAAAAAATAATCTGAGGCATCGCGCATGGGCAAGAGAGTGTGGGGTGGCGGGTGGCGGGGCGGTGATGATGTGTTCATATAAGAATGAAAGAAGGACACATACTGAGAAAACCTGCACTTGTTTTTTTTAAATAAGTACGCTCTTGATGAGAAACAGTAAGCGTCGCCAGTAAATGCAGCAAGCGATTTAGTAAAACACGTTCAAAGGTTTTGCACTCAGAGTCTGTACTCCTGGCCACGTACAAGGAATCCTCTTGACTAGATGTTTTATATTTCCACATCTGAAAAGACTGGATTCCTGGCACCCTCCTGGCTTTCTTACACTCTTCTTTCTTTTTTGAAGCTCTTCAAGCGTACTATTTCTAACGTGCAGCAGGCAAACATTTTTCATTTTGCCTGCCAGTGCCACAAAAGCACCTGCGCCTTGTATGGCATCAGTGGTGGGCGACCGCAAGTTGTGCAGGATCGCCTGATGTTTCACAAGCCCACCTACGCCATCGGATACATTCTTGCCGTTCCTGTAGCCGAAAAGACTCACCTCGTCGTCTGGAGTTAACTTCACTGTCCTGGCAGGGAAATTGTGTTCCGTTGAGTGAAACTTGAACTGCTCAATGTTCAACGTGTCGTTAACTGCCCGTTCATAAGTCGTCGGCATCCCCTTAGGAGCCGTTTGCGGAAACTCTCGTTGTGCTCTGGAGTCAACAGCATTCGAGCGACGTTCCGGGTGCACGCATGGACAAGACGCGCGGCAGTCGGAACGCGACACCAAAGGATTTAGATTATCACAAGCTATAAGAAGGAATAAATTGCAAAAGGAGAGACAACGCCCAGAGTCAACAGCCGGAGGGAGAGACGAAAGTTGGAGGGAGATACCGTAAACGCCAAGGTCAAACAAAGGGGGAAGATCAGGGAGCAAGAAAAAAGAGAGGGGGGGGGGGGGGCGTTAAAAAAAAAGACAGCAGAAGTGCTAGTGGCCGAAAATTAGTCTACTGTTTAAACCGTCGGCAACTCAGTGCGAAAATTAAAGATCAAGCAGTTTTCTTTTATTTTTGTGGGTGCGGCAACGGAGAAAGTCAGATTTAATAACGCAGACTGGCATGATAAATTTGTTGTGCCCCTTACGGAAAACGTGGTCGGAATCGTGTGTGGAGGGTTTAAAATCAAATTTGTTGCCGAGCCTCAGAATCCACAAGCCGGCGGTACTAGCGGAAACTCACGGAAGATCGCTCTGCAGATCCGTGGGATCTTGGGTTCGATCTCCACCCCTGCCCGTTTCGATATGAATGAGAATCGTACTGGCACGTTGTCGCGTAATCACTACTGCGTGATGCACCTTAAAGCTCCCAGGCTAGCGGTCGTACTGCACTGGAAACATTTCTCACTTACAGCGGAAATCCTGGCACCACTTTGAGGCAGAAAAACATCTTACTGTCCAAACATCCACAGCACGAATTGAATTTTGTTTTTTAAAGATATGATCATCTGGAATTTTGTGTTTCAAGTTCACGGGAGGAGCAACATGCCTGCACCTAAGACAGCTGGGGGCGTTGCAGTGTGTTCTACCGGGTGACTCCGAAGGGGATCTACGGGCTGCGAAGGGAAGACGCCTTTTTGCCAGGAGAGTTTTTTTTTTAATATTGACTGTTCCTGCGATTTCTAGAGAAATTAGTCAAACTATTTAGTCTCTACACTACCTACATTAAGGTATTACACTTTAAAGATTGCCTGATGAAAATATAATCAACCGAGTACAACACTCGAAGGACCGAACACGTTGCAAAGTTCAGTTTTCATAGACAATATCAACAACATCACTAATAAAAAAAAACATTCATTACTTTGCAGTAATTTATTGTGCCTGTTACATTATACAACCAAATGAGGACACTGGGGTATGCGTTGCTCGAGTGTCACTAGCCGCAAGGACAGAAAAAACCCAAACCTAGTCGAGTGCAACAGAGACCTGGCTACACTTTTAGTCGTTTTTTTTTAATTATTTTAAGCAATATAATGCGACATGTTTTTCCAGATATGAAATAGGAGGTTGTAAAAGATCTACCGAATAAAGTTTGAAACAACTGAGGATGATTAATATTTTTTAATGGAATCACAAATTTGAATTTATTTTTACTCCAATTTTTTGGAAACTTTTGGGCTCGAGGAAAAATATGGTTCCATTAGTAGAACGTTATAATATTTTTAAATGTACAAGAAAAGGCATGCCCAGGACAATAAATTTCAGTTTGAAGGTTCAATTTAAAGAGTCCAAACAATTTGCCGAATAATGCCTTATGACGTGAGACTTGCTCAAAAAGACCAGTTTACCTTTTTATTTCTCTTGAAGTATATGATCAGATAAAAGAAATTTGATTAATTCTAGTAGTAAAGTTTCCGTGCGTTCGACATAAAAAGTTTGATAACGTAGACAAATTATTCTTCATTCCAGGTGACTTCAAAGATTCGTCAACGCGCAATTGGGAAAGTCTTGTTTTCAACCTCACCTTAGGTGCGTTTTTCTCTCACGAATACAAAACAATTTTTCTTGGAACAGTAGGGTTTTTACCGTTGTGTGGACACATTTCTCCACCTTATAAAAAAGCTTATTTGAAAACAAAAAATAGGCGTGACACCACGATGACCGTCCTTATCTGAACACACCCAAGTAAGGTTTTTGAGGACTGTTCCACGGCACTGCGAATCCAGCACGACTGCTCAACTCCGTACCACCCTCGGGCCAAAATAGCCACGAGAATCAACCGCGACCTCAAAGCAATGCTGGTGGTTTACACAGCTAGACATAGAGATTAGGACAACTATCTTTCTAAAATGGCTTTCGCGACACTAACACCAGATACGACTGTAAACCCAGTCGTACCTGGTGAAAACCCAGTTACGACTGGGTTTACACCAGCGCAACTCAACTTTGGGCACGAGCTGAGATTCCGTCTCGAAAACAACTTCTCCACCACCAATATTTAATCCAGCAATTCTTACGCGAGATTCGCTGAGCAACTTTGTGTCAAGATCACAGAAACTGGCGGGAAGCTCGAGAAAACATAGAGCTGGAAGTGAATCAAAGGAGCCAGTATGACCAAGGCAGAAGATCTTTTGAGTTTCAGTTAGGAGACCGAGGTCTTCGACACGCGCATCCATGAGAAACGCAGCCAGGGAATTTTTCTCGCTAAATTTAGCGGGAAAATGTTTCTGCTAAATTTAGCGGCGAATTTCTTTCATTAAATTTAGAGGAGAATTGTTTCCGCTAAATTTAGCGGGGAAATGTTTCAGCCAAATGTAGCGAGGCAATTTTCCCCTAACTTTAGGTGCCATGTGACGTTACCTTCGTTACCCCGGTGACGTCACTCATGACGTCACGTTTGACGTCATTATGGAAAACGTCCAATAACGCAACGCGCGGTTACGCTGACGGCGACGCCGCTCAAGCCTGAAACGGGCGCCTAAGAGCTGCACTCTAAAACTCGTACAGTAGACATCAAAATAAAAAGCATATTGCACGGAAAATAAAAGCGAATATAATTAATCTCCTTTTACAGCGCAGTCCGTCTCTCAGACCCTTTGCACGTCGCTCAAAGTGAACTAAAGAGGTTTCTGACCTTGACTCTTTCGGTCACTAATTAGACGCTTCAATACTAATACACACGGAGGTTTCTCATATTTGTGCTGATATCTACTTTTAGAGCGCAGCTCTTAGGCGCCCGTTTTCGGCTTGAGTGGCGTCGGCGTCGCCGTCGGCGTCGCCGTCGCCGTCGGCGTAACCGCGCGGTGCATTATGGGACGCGTGACGTCACTGATGACGTCATCGGAATCCGCATCGTCATCGTCATCATCTCTGATGACGTCATCAGTGACGTCACTGATGACGTCATCGGCATCCGCATCAAGGTATATGTACATGGGTCGCGAAGCTTCCATAGAAGCCCACATGTCGAAAAAAATGGCGGCCCATAGAGCTGTTTTAGCGCCATCTATGAGTCGTGGGGACACTTCCGGCGGAACAAAAATAAACAGGAAATGACGACATTTCCGAAAAAAAACGTGACGTCATGCGTGCGTGCGGTTTGGCGCGAAAATTAAACAAAAAGAATTCCAGAGACTACAGGTAAAGTCAACGACATATACACTAAAAAGTCTCAAACATAGCTCTGTGTTTGAGCTTTGTTTAATACTTTTTAGTGTGTGTGTCGTTCTTTTTACCTGCAGTCTCGGGTTTTTCTTGGGGTGCTTACTCTATACTGGATCGTTTATGCCATTATTTGCCCTTGCTCTTATATTTCGTTCGAAATGTTTTTTTTCTGCAGCCAACTTTGTTAGCCGACCTTCTATGAGAGTAGTTTAATTTCGTCACACCATCGTGTCTTTGCACTGTGGTTAAACTCGTGCCAGTGTTTTGCTCTTTGTTCCTTCAGAATCCCTCGGAAAGATGTGAGAAACCTTAAAGCGAATGATGTAACTTCACAAAAAAAGAGTGAATCAAATTGCTGGAGTGTTTCGTATGAAATACACTACAGTAACTCTAGCGCAAGTCCAACGTCGCATTAACAGTCGCGTTTTATTTGCTTTATTCACTTACAATCATTCAATCAGATCACTCACTAGAATCATACAATCGGTATTCACTATTTTGAAAGTGTAATGGTGGAAGAAAACTAGTAAATCGGTGCATAAGGCACATTATAACATAATAAGACCATGCACAATCGGCTGGATGTTGTGAGGACATTGACAGTTTACAGGCAGCCACTAATAACTCAGAAGTTTCACAGTGTTCCGAGGACAAGTGTGGTCACGACAGTAATACACAGAAAAAAAAATACACTTGTCTACGCAGTCCTTGGGCACTGTACCTGCTGAAAATATTTTAACTTGCATCTGCTGGTGCTGCTACACTGCAACGCCACGATTGTTTGGTGCAGGTCAAGAAAGCCAAGGGGAGTAAACCATCTTGGAGCCCTGTGGTATGCTGCACTTCATAAGCCAGTGTTCTTCACAGCTTTAAACGCTATATATGTGAATCGGTTAGAAGAGTACATTACTTCTCAAGAAACCGAATAAAATAAAAGGTTCGAATAGAAAATGCCTACACTACTTTAAAGAGTACTCTGGGTGGTCTCACGTACCTGTGCACTTGCAGCCTAGCTTTACACTTTGCTGCTGTATCCGTCTCCGGCCAAACCGGCTCACATTGCTCATGCTAAGCTGGGCTTCAAAGAGTGCAGCGACAGCAGTAGACACATGAACGCGGACACTTTCAACGACTGCGGCAACAGTCCTGATCTGACGTTGTGGTTGCAGCCTTCTTTGTAGACTCTTGTTTAGCTCTTGAAGCTGTCGCACCTTGGCTCTCAGGGCGTTCACCTTCTTGTCGACGCAGCGGCTTTTGCCGGGTGCTGCAATTTGACAAATGAACCAGATCAGGTCTCCAAGAAAAACTTGCATTCGCCGTCAATTTATTAAATGTGTAATCTATTCACATTCAGAAATACTCCTCAATGATTTGAAGTGTCTTCAAACAAGAACAGCAAGTATGACAAACTACACATATGCAATTCAAGTTAAGGAAAGCAGCAGTACATCTTTATGTCGGACTAGGCGCTTCATGTTGGCCAGAGACCCGATAGTCCAAAAAGACAAGGGCGCACACAGAAACATGCAAGTCAGAATAAGCATCCAAACTGTGAAATGCATTTTTTTACGCTTGACCATACCTTACTTATGCCGATGGCACTGTAACAGTGAAGCGCTCGCACAAAACCAGGCAACTAATGTTTAACAGATAGGACAAGGGACCATGACAGGCTCAGCATCACACACATATGACCAGGGCAGCTTTTCGATAACTTTAAAAAACAGTGTCTTACGTGATGTTTTGCGGGAAGACTTATGATTCAGTGAAACCGGTTGAGTTGTTTTGATTTCATGGTGTTAACACCTGCGTGTGGAACATTTCTTTGTATTTTGTGTGCTTGACAATGAAAATATACCGTGAAACATAAAAATGTGGTGAACTTTGAACAAACTTCGATTTGTAGCTGCCAGCTATCCGGCCTTGTGATGTGACCCCTTGCGCCATCAGCTCTCAAGATAAAGTTTAGTATCCGCTGGTGTTTTTCGAGCCTTGGCTTTTTTATTTTTGCGGTCTGACCTTTTATAATTTTACAAAAAATAACTGCAGAAAAAAAAGCTCGCATCATAGAAACAACTCACATTTGTGAGAAGGCCCAATAGCACAGCCAGAGAGATAGTCTCTAGGTGACGGTGAAGAAACCAAGATCTCCATGTCAGCCACGTCCCCGCTAGACTCTTGAGCAGGAGCAGCGCCTTGGCGTAAAGCGTAGCTGTGATCAACTGCAAAAAAATAAAAAAAAATAAAGAAAGGTTTTTACAAAAACTGTAAGTGAGGAAGCAAGTTCAACAAAGCGGAAAGTTGGGCGAGTATGTTGTTCATCTTAGCTGGCAGGAAACAGGGCCTCTCTGTGTACTTTTATAGCGCCTGCCTGTATACTCCTTGTTTCTTGTCTTTCGTCAAGTTGCGCTGTTTCTACCAGTTAAAAAAGCAAGCTCCCTAAAAGAAAACGGGAATAAAAGGATACCACAAACAATATTCGGCCACCATATATTATGGGCCCCTAATGGACTGTTACCTAATAAGGTGCACGAGTATGTGTGGTCCAATGAAGCCGCAGAAATCCGCTCTGCAAATTTAATGTGAACTTTACAGGGGTGGAACTCATGAAATGCACTTAAGAGCAGCCACGGGAGCAGCTGAAACAGCTGTTTTGGAGCAGTTTGGGAGCAGCTAAAACTACGTTCTGGAGCAGGCAAGGAGCAGCTCAGATCAGTTTTCATTGCACTTCAGCTTGTGTCTTAGACAAGCACGGGAGCAATTTCAATTGTGCTTAGCAGCACAGGTGAACATGAGTGGTTAGGGGCCTAAATAGATGGGATAACAGTGTAACAGATGCGAAAACTTGAAACTTTGTGAGCAAAGAGTTGTGCCAGTCGGCGCTGTGAGAAGCGAAACGCAAGTACCGTATGTTTCTGGAGATAGTGTCCTTGATATTATCTGAGTGGATTTTAGCTGCTCAAAATGCAAACCAGCACTGCTTATCGCACAACCCACAAGTGCTCGACATAGTAATTATATGTTCGCATCATGTGACGTGCATAAGCAGCGGACGTGCAGTTGCGTGGAAGAACAGGGCAACGAATTTCGAGTTTATCCTATTGTGCACCTCAATATCGAAGCAGCAGACTACGATTAACGAAGTCATCATATTCAAAGCGATAAGCAGGAGCAAGGTTAAAGTACGCTGAACTGATCTACCGCTCGCGTGAGAGCTGCTGGACCGGCAAGGTTTCAGATCGGACCGCGTTTCAGTTCTATCAAATCACGATTTATCTGGCGGGAATGCAGTTCCAACTTCTAATGATGAAGTACAAAAGGAATCTTTTGCTTCATTTAGCTTTCAACTGGCTGACTTCCGGATCCCCGGCCGCAGAGCCTCAGGCACTCTGACGTTTAACGACTCGACCTCACCTTAGCCGACTTGCTTAACCGCTTATGGTTGAACAATAAAAATCCAGTCGCAAGGGGTGTAGCGCTTGGAATTGGGCCTCCGAGTTTTTTTCGCGCGCTTTCGACTCGGGATACACAGGAAGAATAAGCAGAACAAAGGATTGCAATGCCAACCAAGCTAAACGCGCTCATTGTTGCCAATCGAATCGATTGAAACCGAAACCAAGACAAAATTCTTTTTTTTTTTGCGCACGCTTTAAGATTTGGCGCATAATGACGCGAGCTATTGGCTGTGGCGCAGTTTCCGCAACATGGCGTAGGATGGCGCGGACAAATGCGTTTGGCGCAAAATGGCGCAAAGGGCGCAGCCGTTCCACCCCTGACTTAGCGAAGGAGAAGAGGTTGAAGTTCTCCCTTATTCCCCTATTTGAACGCATAAAACGAAAATTCACCTTCGTTCCATGACAGGTTTATAAGACTGATCGTCAGGATGACTACAGGAACTCCACGAGTCTGAGCGGCCGGAGTACGTGCAGCTCGATGAGGCTGGCGAACTCCTCTCTGCAAATTTAGCGTGAAGTTAGTGATGGAATAGTAGTTGAGTTCCTTCCTATGTGTCTATTCTAACACACGACAAGGAAAATCACCTTGTTCCCACGAAAGTTCCATTTCGGAAGACTGGTCGTCAGGGTGACCACAGAAGCTCCGTGAGTCTGAACTGCCGAAGTATGTGTAGCTCGGTGAGGGTGGCGAACTCACCTCTGCAAATATATGGTGAATTCGCCTATTTTAACACAAAATGTAAATCACTTTCTTTTATGGGCAGCTTTATTTTGGAAAACTGGGTGTCGGCATGGCAAAAGATGCTGTGTGGATTGATATTGACGTTGATTATGTCACCTCAAATAAAACATGTCATTATAAACGGGCCTGAAATGAACTTCTAGCAGTACCTCTGACCATGTTCTACCAGCTTTTTCCAGCTAATCTCACCTAGTTCTATTGCAAAATGCTCAGGTCATGAAGACCATAAGGTAATGCAACGGTGCTGGCAGTTGCTGCCACTTTATGTTAGTTACAATAAAAAAGCTCACCTTGCACAACTGCTGAAGCTGGAGAGCTTTTGCTGGAAATGTCACCATGTGTTGTCTGCAAATAATATAAAAATGTTATGAGCCCACAGAAGCAATATTTCACTCCCATGTGGTAACTTTTTTGCTAAGAGCGGGTTAACCGTGCTTAGTCACAAAGTGCACGGAAGGTTTATTGGTCTGCTTACCATTTGTGGGAAGCACACATGGCAACGCATTGTGACGGAGGTGTCCACGCCGCAGGAAAGCTGGCTCCTCAAAATGTAAGGAGCAAACTACCCTGTCTCGTAGCTGCCATGGAGTTTCCCCTGTAGACTTCGGTTGTTGCAGAACCGAACCCAAGCTTCGCGCATGCAGATAAGGCATGGTGCTATGTGGGTGCCGTGAATACTTACGAAAAAGAAAATGTAGCCAAAATGTCCACAAACCAAAGCAAATCAGAGCAAGGACATTAACAAATGCATGGCATCAAACGCTCTGTGTACATCATGAAGAGTAAAACACGAGTCTTACGCACAGATGCCCTACTATATATCTGTGTTGTACTACTGATAACCATGCTGATGATCACGACACTAGGCTCCTCAGAGCCAGGCCGGTACAGGTAAATTTGAATATCGTGGGCAATTTTATAATGACGGCACACAACTCTGCGAAGTCAACATTCCTACTATAACATATTACGCCTTCAGGTGTAGTTTCTTGTGCACATCAGACAACCCTAACGTTTTAGGCAAAACTTACAAGAGTTAAGAGAAGATCGAACAAGGGGGCATGACATCACACAGCTGGCATGCTACTGACAGTAGGTAAGTCTCACCTTCAAGAGTCGAGAGGAAACCGGTGCAGCGAGATGCCAGCCGTGCGGGTGTCGCTTTCACACACTTCCACGGAGCACCGTTTCTTTGCGTATCGCGATGTGCTCATCATCGCACGTTGAGCCCCTTGGACGCAGTTGTGTCCAAGGTCCAAGCGCACGACTGCCAAGTTCCCGCGCAAGTAACTGGGCTAATCACGCCCGAGCAAACAACAAAGCTTCCCAAACAGTGTTAACTGCCGCTAAAGCAATTAAAAGCGAAGAGCACGTGGAGGCCCAAACACAAGAAAGCAGACGGACGTCAGTAGCCTGCCTTTCCGAGCGCCACGAGGTTTACAAAGAACTGCGAATATCGCTATTGCTAGCCGGCCTTTTTGCTAGTGGCGTACAGAGGACGCTAATAAGAAGTATGCATATTATTAGCAAAAACAAAGACAGTTTGAATTTTGTAGTGCGCAAAATATAATTGATAATATTTAATAATTATATTTAGCTTGTTTAAGAATACAAATGATTATACTTCTACTCACAAACTAATTAATATTAATAATGTTTCTCCCCACCTCTCCTAGTCGCGCTTCAATCGCATCCTTCACGTGACCCTCCAGGCCGATGTCGCTGGCGATTTGTTTTGAACCGCTTTTTGGCCGAAGCTTCGCTACCCATGTACATATACCTTGTCCG
Source organism: Ixodes persulcatus (assembly GCA_013358835.2). Taxonomy (NCBI): domain Eukaryota; kingdom Metazoa; phylum Arthropoda; class Arachnida; order Ixodida; family Ixodidae; genus Ixodes; species Ixodes persulcatus. The sequence continues at coordinate 88,389 of JABSTQ010010807.1, read as the reverse complement.
CATCGTCATCGTCATCATCACTGATGACGTCATCAGTGACGTCACTGATGACGTCATCGGCATCCGCATCGTCATCGTCATCATCACTGATGACGTTATCGTCACGTGACCCCCCAGGTCACGTTACCCCCTGAGGTCTAGTGACCCCCCCTCCCCCCCCCACCCGAGGTCACGTGACCCCCCCAGTACCCTTCCCTCCTCCTCCTCAAGAGCTGCGCTCTTATTCGGCGTTAACAGGGAGTTGTAAACGGCTTTCATTTTCTTTCTCCCCTGGACAGACAGCGCTGGAATATGAGCAATGGCGTATATTCAGTGAGGTGCTTCTCTAGCAGCCATGCCACATTCGTCAGAGGTTTTATACAATTTGTCTAATTTTAGCACGATAAAGCAAAATGCGCCATGGTCAATCACAAGATTGGAAAGGCAGGGAGGTCCTTCAGTTTTCCTATCTTATGCGCGAGCTTCCAACCTTTAGTAAGGCTTCAGCGTTTAGTGAGTTTAAAGAGCTCACACGCCGCCAACGCACGAAATTTAACTTAATATACAATATTCTGTGACAGACAAACATATATATTCCTCTTGTAGTACTTCATGACTTTTATTATCGCTTAACAGTACAATTATATTTTATGCACTTTTCCCTTCACTGAGTCCACGCAGTTTCTAAAGCATGTATCATGAACTTCAAGATGCGGAAGAATATTCAAAAGTAGCAAGCATAAGATACCAACTGATACAAAAGCTTCGTTCCGATAAAATAAAGTTTTATCGCAAGAACCCTGTCGAGGGCGTCCACATATCGCGCTTTATATTTGTAAGTCATATTTTTCTTCGTTCTCTTTACATTTGACGTTATATAAAACAAATCGTGGATTTGACTTCGCTGGTTTGATGGTAAAACGGCCTCACTACTCTTTCTTTCACAAAAAGCTTTAAAAAACAAAGGTCGGTTCACGTAGTACTTTAGTAATGCATAAAACAGCGTCCGCGCGCGTGGTACCTGGGATACACAATGGTGGACAGGCGCGCGTCGTTTCTACGGCATCTTTTCCCTTGTTAGGGTTTTCCTATTGTGGGATATCACTCCTGTAGGAGGAATCAAAGGGCCAGGGACGACGATAGAACCATACCTAAAGCGTTATTGCTGTTGCAAATTATATCGATTATTTTTGTGTACCGCTGATTTGTGAGCTGGAAATAACGTGTATTTGTCTGTGTGTGAATCGTCAGAAAATAATAATATGCGCGTGGTATCGTCCACACTCTAGCAATATAACTTCTGTAGTCAATCTTCATGACGTTGTTAACTCCGTTTTAGTGCGCCTTCCTTTTTTTCTAATCCTACTTTTGGGCGATTTTAACTATCCATATATATCATGGAATGGCCCGCATGCTTTCCGCCGACCATTTTCCTCAGAAGAGTCTGAATTTATAAATTTATGTAATGACTTCAACTTTACTCCATTAGTCACTCTCCCCACCAGAGTTACCGCTACTACAGCCACCGTGTTAGACCTCCTTCTGGCAACTTCTCCCGAGTTGATTTCTTCAGTAACAAATATGCGAGGTCTCAGTGATCATTTTTATTGCATTTTCTACTTAATGTTCAAACTAAAACCACCCAGGAGAAAGTTAAACGATATGGGACTATGGTAGAGCTGACTTCGAAGCTATAAACAGGGAACTTTGTTTGTTTCAAAAACTCGAAACTATTTAAAATGCATGTAGTTAATCTTACGAACAGACACATTCCTTCACGAAATATTCCAGTTTTTTGGAAACTACTTGGTTCAATATTACGTTGAATGAAAAGGCTGTCTTATAAGAAAAAGCGAAAATTTCAAACGGCTATGTTTTTCAATTCAGATGTTAAGTGGTCTGAGTATCATGACGCAGCCAAGGCCTATAAATGTGCCATTGCTATTGCAATATTATGACTGATCAGATTTGGAATCTGATCAGTCATAATAAGAATCAAACAATATCTCTGTCTAGTCCATCCGGCGAACCTCTATCTCTTGATGACTGTGCAAACGTTTCGAATTCTGATTTTGTTGATTCATTCTCTGGTGCGTCTTTTTTTGTGATACCCCCCTTTCGACAATATGACATCTTTCCCTTGCACCCCATTGTACTTGAGACCGGTGGCATTGTTAGTATAATTGATAACTTAAAAGTGTCTTGTTCGGCAGGGACTGACGACATGAACTCCAAATTTCTAAAAAGTACTATGAAATATTCTTCTATCATACTTTGTAAGATATTCGAACAGTCTATTGCTCTTGGTTGTTTACCGGGCGATTGGAAGGTGGGTAAGGGGGTGCCGATACATAAAACTGGCGATCGACATTACACCCTTAATTTTCGTCCCATTTCTCTAACAAGCATTCCATGCCAAATTCTTGAACACGTCATTTATTCACACCTGGTGAACTACCTTGAATCAAACTCTTTTTTCACTGAATGGCAACATGGTTTTCGCCAATCATTTTCATGCGAAACGCAGCTTCTGACCTTCACTCATGATCTTCATCTTATTCTTTATCGCACTTCCAAAGTTGATTGCATCTTTCTTCACCTCTCAAAGGCATTCGATAAAGTGTCTCACAAATTTCTACTTCATAAGCTTAGCAAACTAAATATTATACCTAACGTACTTGTCTGGCTTCATTCCTTCCTAAATAATCGATCCCAACCCGTGTTCGCAAATATTACATTATCCAGTGACTCCCGTTACGTCAGGGGTCCCTCAAGGCGCCGTATTAGGTCCCCTGCTTTTCCTTATCTTCATAACTTATTTACCTTCCTGTGTTTCTGTGTTTACCTTCCTGTGGTTCTGTGTTTCCTTCCTGTGTTTTTAACTTCCTGTGTTTACCTTCCTGTGTTCCTGTGTTTGCTGATGATTCCGTTATATATCGTGAAGTGACCAACGATTCCGATGTTTTTTGTCTTCAACCTTTACTCAAACGTGCATCCGAGTGCTGTGATTTATGGAAGATAAAACTTAACAGGAAAAATTGTAATGTAATGACTGTTTCCCGACTTAAAACCGACTCTTCTTGCTACTTCCTTAAAGGACACATGCAAAGAAAAAAAAACATTTTTTTTAAGCAGCTTAGATGGAAGAAGGATATTATAAAACGATTTTACAACGAAGAAAAAAAATGTTTAGAGATATATTTACGGCGCTATACGAATTTGTAGTTGGCGCCCGCCGGAGCCGCCGCTGGTCACGTGGTAGGCCCGCGCGCCACCGCCCTGCGTCGCCGGAGCCGTAAAGCGACGCCGCCGCCGCACGCTGAGCGTTGTGCGAACGCCGCTTCAACGCGTTTCTCCACGCCGCCGTCGCCGCCGCCGCATAAGTTCGTCTGGTTCGGGGCGCCGCCGCCGTCATTTGACCGGCGCACAGGTCTATCACGTCTGCTTGCGCTTTTTCAGGAGTTTCCTTTGGGCTCTAAAAGTTACTTACTAATCTTAGTTTTTTGTTATACTTTAAATAAAGATGAATAAGTTACTTTTAGAGGCCATAGGAAGCTTCCGAAAGAGTGCGAGCACCACGTGACAAATATGGGCCCGTCACGTGATAAATAAGGGCCACTTTTCAGCGGCGCCCGCGGGCGCCAACTACAAATTCGTATAGCACCGTAAATATAGCTCTAAAAATTTTTTTTCTTCGTTGTAAAACCGTTTTATGATATCCTTTTTCCATCTAAGCTGTTTAAAAAAAATGTTTTTTTTCTTTGCATGTGTCCTTTAACAACACTTCCTTGGAACGAGTATCATTTTATAACTACTTAGGTGTTCATATTGCGTCCAGTCTATCTTGGGAAACTCACACTCAGTACATAACAAGTAATGCGAATCGTATGCTAGGCTTCCTAAAACGAAATTTTTCGTCTCTTCCTGTACCTCTAAAACTCCTCCTGTATAAAAGACTTGTTCGTTCAAAGCTGGAATATGGCTCTGCCATTTGGGACCCCGTCACTGACGTATTAGCATCCGCAGACGAAGTCATTCAAAATAGATCTGTTCGCTACATTCTTACTAAGTATCACCGCACCGCTAGCATAAGATTCATGAAACTAGCTTTGGACCTGCCCAATCTTCCACTCCGTCGTAAACTCTCCCGTTTGTGCCTATTTCATATGGTCGTTCATAATCCTTCCTTGCGTGTCAGACTGCTAACTCCACCACTAACTCATCACGTCTTGATCACCAACACAAAATTGGTCTTCCTGCCTGTGAGACAACTACTCTTTACAATTTCTTTTACTCCTAAAGCAACGGCCTCATGGAACCAACTTCTATCATCCATAGCGTGTATAACTGATCCCGTTATCTTTAAGCGTTGTCTACATAGTCAAATTCCTGCATCTCATTAGAAATGCTGTGTTTCTGCCCTTAGGTTTAGTTTCTATTCTTTTTTGTATTTGACCTGTTAACCCACTCCCCACTGTAATGCCTTCGGCCCCTGAGGGATCATTAGATAAATAAATAAATAAATAAATAAATAAAATATGCGTCTACGTCCGCCGTCGACCCTGGCAAATTTGTTGGTCTTGAATTAGGAAATAAGAATTACCATGGGAGAAAGCTGATGATGCATAGTTATTAAAAAAATGGAAGACTTTGTTTCCCTAGTCTTTTCTTTTTAACACAGAGTGTGCTGTATGACTGCCACCAAGCTATGCCCGGTCCTCAACCAGAGACGGAAGTCGGCAGGCCTACTGCCAGCCGAGTGCTAAAAAATCTCTCGTGCCCTCAATTACTAAACACCAGCACCAGCCGCACCTCATCCTCGAGTGCCTCTGTGTTGCTCCTAATAAATATTTGAAAAGAATAGTAGTCCAAGTACCGACCGGAAAGGCTCAAAGCATATTGTCAAGCTTTTCGTGACTGCTTGCGACCACCTGCGCCGGAGACGTGAGCAGCCACAGAAGGCTTAAAAGGGTCTCCCGTCGCAAGCAGTCGCAAGTGTATGAACCAGTCTTAAGGTGCTCATCCGAATCAAAACCAACAGGGGCGGGCACTAACGAGCGAACGAGGACGCTGCCAAGGTTTCAATATACGCATTACAAAACGCAATAAAGCAGCCTTTACGAGATCGTTCTTTTGCTTTGAGGCATACTAAGCAGAACTTTACGCGTGATTAGTTTCTTTCATATACCAATGGACGGCTCCGATGACAATATTCAAAACGCATGATTTTTTTTTAATCCAAAAAACCCTGGTTGGTTTTATGTATGCATTTTGACTCAATCAACTTTTTATAATGCTGTAATATTGGGATTCGTTTTGCCAATACTTTAGATCAAAAATTTTATATTCGATGATTTTTAACTTGAACATGAATGAAAGTTCACCATATTATTTTTTTTTTAAATCAATATCGCATAAACCCTGAAGCCTAGGCCACTATATTTTTGGAGAGCTATAAAACGGCACCTCGCACTTCAAGCAGCCACAAGATATGACAACATTTTCTATATTAAGAAGCCTAGAATGATGATTTGAAGATTACTAAAATTATCTACTTTAAAACGCTTAAAACGCTACTTTTAATCGCAATATTGTAATTTAATTTAATTGAAATACCTAGGATGATACTTTCAGTATAATAAAATTGTTGGTCAAATAGATGTCGTTTTTCTTTGGGGAGGGGGGGGGGGGTTTGAAGGAGTACTTAGTATCTTAAAAGTATGGTGAAATGTTACTTCAAACTCCTCTAGAAGTATACTAAAAATTGTCTGATTTAAAGCAACAATTATATTTTTTTCAAGTGAGGTGAAATGAATACCCTGCTCTCAATTGTGTAAGTTTTTGAACGCTGCTGTAGAAGTATACACATTTTTTTTAAGTGAAGTAAAATATACTTCATGTGCCTCGGTGTTTCGATAAATGTAAGGTAGTTGAGCTCCTACACCACCTTGGAAACAAGTAATGCCCTAACCAGGTTTTTGAAGGAGTCCTTTTGTGCCCTGCGCTCCGCGCCGGAGATGGTTTTGACCAGGTTAACGTCGTCATTTCATTGATTTCTGACCTGCTTAAACCGGGTCGCCGCACGTCCATCGTGATTGAAGGAGACAATCTGCAGAATGAAGGGTTCTCAACTTGATTTGGGGGTGTTTTTCGTTTTTCCTAGCATACAAATTTACAAAGGAGGTCTTCTCCTTGAACTTTTTCAGCCCGCTCTCACAGACCAAGATCGTTGTCACGTGTCGGTATCAAAGCGTGTAAGCTTTGAACACTATGCCGACCTACACATTTAGGGATACTGCTTGATTAGTGCAGGTGACGAATTCGCCACCTGGTTCTTGTGCGATGAGTGCATTGGTAATCATCTTTATCTTTCACTTTTTTTTGCCAGCTATCTTTTAACGTTTACTTGATCGGCAGACCTTTGCAGTGTGGAATCGTCTTCCGCAGGCATTTCATTACTCATTTCAAAAGCGGTTGTTTAAGCTTTTTAATTCTAGGACGCACATTGTGCTTGTCTTACCTCTTCTTCGTCATTTTTGTTTTATTTTTTTTTTGCGCTTTTTTACATTTTAAAGACCATGAACCAACTGGCCCAAAAGAACCACCTTGATGTGGCAGGCGCTCTCTGGGGGGTCTGTGTCACCGCAGAGACAGTTGACAGGTACGGAAGTAGATATCTTGACCTTTTCGACGGCCAGCGCACGAGGTCCCCGCGGTCTAGGAGTTGTCACACCACTTCGGCGGTGAGACAGGATTCGGCTAAGCGAAGAGCGACGTCGAGAGTGTGGCCTTTTCCGAGTCCCGAAGACTGATGGCGAGTGCTGTCAAAAATGAGCAGCTTAGGCCATCAACTTCAGATTTCTATACACAGTTTAGGATGACTTTTACTTTCACTTATTTGTTTTCTTCCTGACAAGCCGAAAACAACTTCGCTCGGTCAACAGGAACGAAAGCTCTCAGCGGAGGAAAAGCGAAGCATTGCTAAAGCATGGAAGGTCAAGTTGACGGTCAATCTTCAGCCCAATTGCGCTTCCTAGCTGTCGTCTTAAGACGGAGTGCCCAAAGTCACACTCACGTGTGGAGGTATGGAAGGTGAAGTCTTGACGACAGTTCCTCTTTACCCTATGTCAAGTTGAAATTTTTTGGTAAGGTTTTTTGATGTTTAGATAGCGCACTTATACCTTCAATAATCGTTTATATTTCGTACTGATATATCGTTGCTGTCAGTGCCCTCTTTGTTTCGCCTTTAATATTTGGAATTAAAATTTTTAATTTGAATACACTTAGACTAATCAATTTCAGGCCCCTTTTAAAACCAGAAGATGAATTAGATGAATTTTTTTTATACAGGCTTGGGGAAAATTACATGACTTAAAGAAGGAATAAGGGAGTACAAGAAACTAACCCTCCATGAGTGACATCATGCAGCGAGTGACAGGAATAAAAATATCTCGTAAACAAAATGGTGTCATTTTTTTTATTAATTCTACCTAAATGTCGTGTCATTGTTATATTCAAAACTCTGCCCTGCGCAGACTAAACAATAAACTGGAACGAGTATAAATATATGTAGAGTCACCAAAAGCGCCCATCCCGAGGTTGTAAGAAGGCAGAATGTCGGAAGACATTGGTCTCGTAGCGCTGATAGCTGTCATTTTTCAAGCGGGTAAGTTCCTAATAAACATGGCTTTAGATAATTTATGCCACGAATCAGATAGTCTAGTTAGCAACAAACTACGTAAATTATCTGTATAAACGCTATGCTTTCTGCTAATAATGTGTTAGTGATAGAATAAAATATTTAATTACTTGTATTGTTGTAATCTAAATAATCCTAAGTGGGTTTTGCAAAATCTCTAGCTCTTGTATTAATTTTAATGCATGAATGTGTTGAATTCCTAAAACGTCAACGTCTGAGTGTGTTGGCATCTGACGAATATATTTTACAGGAAGTAAACTTACATTGTCTTAATATAAGTTACTGCATCAAGGATCCGAATTTCCTCTAATATTAAATGGTGTCCCAGTGATATTTGGCATGGAAGCTATTTGTACAATATTTGTGTTAACAGCTCCTATGTCTTATAGTTTTTCTTTCAGAAATTGTGGATTATTTCACCCAATCTTGTTCATTTAACCTTTCTGTTCGGCTATTAACTCCTAAATAATTTTGTAGTTTTTACAAAACAAAAAAAACACTATGAGACAATCTAGTCCATGCGGTCCTGAATTAATACGCCGACTGAAAAAACAGAACCTATAAGAAATACGACCCTCTAGTGTAATAATGTTTTTTTGAATCCATAGCCTTGATTTCAGTTTATACTAAAATTAATTACCCTCCCTAGCCGAAATGTGCAACATTTACCAATTTGTATTTGAGTTCAGTGCGATACATAATGATTAATAACGTTTGTCGAAGTTATGCAAAACACAACTATGATTACGCAGTCGCAGGGATTCCTACGGAGAACATTGTTTACCCCAAAATCATCCAGTCGAGAGATCTGAATGGCGAAAAGACACTCCACATTCGACGCGGACTGGTGCTAAATCTAGAGAGAAGCCGAGTGTTCTCTGAAAATTTTGTTTTCACTGAGGACGATGGTGTAAATCGACTAGACAGACTCGTGAGTACATCCCAGCTTTGTTTCAATATGCAAGTGATCTTTGACCTGCAAGATTTCTCCCTTCTGACGTGAGAACTGCCATAGAGTATTTACGAGAGCCACTATCAATTTCAATATTATTATTAGATATGGTGTATTTGACTATGCCAGGGAGCAAACTTAATTTTAGGTGTATTGTGCACACTGCCGTAACATAAATAAAGATCTTGAAGGTAAGCTGGAGAGCTTTCAAGATTTTGAAAAAAAAAACCTCGGTGTGCATCCCAGCCCACTCCACCCGTCCCCCCCCCCCCCCTTTCTTTTTCTCCTTTTTTTGACATAGGTTTTTTTTTTTTTAATGCTGATTTTGTTCGAACTCCCTACAATATATTTGGAGACACGTAGCTTCCATATAGGATTTCAAACGTGGCTCTACTTTACTGGACATATCTAAATTTAAAAAAAAAAAAATAACTGAAACGTGTAAAATGCTTTAGGATTCGGGTCGCATGTGACGTTTTTTACGACCGTGACATATCATCAAGGTAATTTATAAACGACACAACGCATATTCCGTTTTTGATCGAGTAAATTAACTGTAAATATTTATTCACGAGACCAGTGACGTCGCACTCACTGCTTTTTATGGGGCCATCAGTCCCACAAAAAAAAACACAAAGTACAAGTACTTCATATTGGGGTGGACGTCGGCGAATAAATTATTTCAAATTTAAGTAGTCCTGTTGACAACGTGATCTAATTAGTGATTGCATCTAGGTATTGATTTATATTTACAAGGTCACAAGTTTTATTTAATGTATTTAGCGCAAAGAAATGCATGCATAACATCCATAATATTGTTAAAGCACCATTTACCTGTAATATTTTTGGCACGCAAAAATAGAACAAAACGTAGTTTTTTCTCCTAACAAGAGTTTAATGACCAAACACAATTCATTGTCGTACTTAATCTTTTTCTTGCAGATCAATGGCAAGGTTTTAGGGAAAAAATTTTATCAAGACCGAAACCACACGTCTGTTTTGTTTATTGATGAAGAAAACGGAACACTGCAAGTGGTATGATATACTTCTTTTTATGAAAAAAAATTCTAAACTTTCTAAACTATTGCTGCGCACAAGCCGTTCTTAATTTCTGGTTCACGCTTGAACTTTTCGTAGAGAGGAATCCTCAGCAACAAGTTCTCAATCGAACCGATCTTGCTCACCCGGCGGTCAGAAGAGGAACTTATTCCTCACAAATTATTAGAGATTGAGGAGATCAAGAATCAACTTGGTGACAACTCTGGTACGACCCAAGTCACGACGAATCAAGAGAAGCAGAAGCTTTCAAATGAATATATATATATATGCAGGCAGGCACGTAGGCATGGGAGGGGTGGGGGGGGGCATCGGGTCCGGCCCCCCCCCCCCCCGCCCCGAAATCGTTCCATATTTCCTGGGACCTTCCTCTCCCCCCTCCCCCTATACAGCATTTGTCATTAGCGCCCCCCCCCCCCCCCCCCGAACCAAAATCCTGGCTAGGTGTCCGGTATGCAGGGTGTTTCCCGAAAGGTGGACAAATTCGATATTGCAAAAATACACGTCGCGACAAAAAAAGGCTCTTGTTATGGTCTGGGCCAGGGGCCCATTTAGGAAAATTATTAGATCCGGGATAATTAGATTGTAAAGTATTTTCGCGTAATTAACTTTTCTAATATTGTGTTAAGGGCATGGTTTCGTTTAGAAAATTTTGCTCCTCAGCATCATCGAAAACACTAAATCAAGAAATTGCAGAGCGATAGAAGGCACGCGCACCATTTAACGGCTTCTGAACAAACCGCACAATTCGACGGGCGTTTAAGTTTTGATTTGCAATCGGAGCGCATCTCAGCCCCGATGGCACCGCGCCCCGTGGAGAAATAGTGCAACCAGCCTCTGCTGCGTCGCGCGAGGACAGCGCAGCAGAGGTTGGTTGCACTCATTTCTCCAAGGGTGCGGTGCCGTCGGGGCCGAGATGCGTTCCGATAGCAAATTGAAACTTAAAAACCCGTCGAATTTGTGCGGTTTTTCAGAATACCGTAAAATGCTTCGCGTGCCTTCTATCGTTCTGCAATTTGTTGATTTAGTGCTTTCGATGACGCTGAGCAATTTTCTAATTGAAACTAGCCCTTAAACACAATATTAAAAAAGTTAATTACGCGAAAATAATTAACAATCTATAGATCCCGGACTTTAATATTTTCCTAGATGGGCCGCTAGACCAGGACCGAAACGACACAAGCCTTTTTTTTTTTTTTTTGTTGCGACGCGTAGTTTTTGCAATATCGAACTTGTCCATCTTTCGTAAAACACCCTCTATATATATCCGAATAAAATTGTTGTAGTGCAGACAAGGTAAAATACTCACCTTTCAGTAAACTGTTAATTCCACTAATGAATGAGATGTCATTAACTATATGATGGCGTTAATTGTTCGAATTGTTTCAGGATGTCTTTTTTTTTTTCTTTGTAATCTCTGCAGAACCGCTTTTTGTTAAAAAGATAGGGACAATACATGTTCTGCTCAAGATGTTGCACGCTATGTTTTTAGTTGATTTGTTCTCTGATAGTTTCAAAGCCAAAGCGCTTTGGAAAATGATTCATTAACTTAGAAGTCAGCAACTTTAGCAGATAATTTATTCTGAAGTAAGGAACACCTATCGTGTTAAATCAATTTTTCTAATTACTCGACTCCGAAAATCGTGGGCTTGCAATCAAAAGGCAGGTAATTTCAGAGATGATCGCCCAGCATTGCGCGAAGAAGTTTCACTAAAGCATTCAAATACTAATTTTATTTTTAATTGCGGTATGATTGTTAGAGCTACATTAATATAATGAGAAGCGGTCATGCATTGATGTGCTTTATCACACAGTTGAAGACCTAATCCACTCAAGATGGGATGACGGTCAGGTTTCCTCTGAAGGCAAGTGACAGTTCAAGCGATTTAACTTCATCATGTTAAGTTGTTCGAGCACGTGTTGTAAAGGCAGATATCTAATCTAAATTATTCAGTTTGTTTCAGTTCATTGGTATTTTTTTTTTCTTTTTTCAGCGACTGAAAGAAAGCTCCACAAATTACCGGAAAAGTTTGTCGTCGAAGTTCGAATATTTACAGACCCTGCCCGCAGCAGAAACAGTACAATGGACGATCTGATCGAGTATTTTGGCCTTATAATGAGCAGGGTATGACAAGATAATGTTATAATACATTTTCACATATCCTGACTTTGATAATGTATGGTGAGAAAGGGGGACGTAATTTCAACATGCTGATCACTGAGCAGCAGTCACTAGCACTGCTGTAAATTTTGAAAGACGAAGATTTAAGGCAGGATTTTTATCCTAGAGCGTGGAAAGGATTATACTTGGTGAAAACTTGAGATGCAGAAGGATTCGAAAATCGTTATAATCGTCAAAACGTCGGTCCAATCTCATTGAAAAAATAAGTGACGTAAAGTGCAACGCAGTAAATATGAGACCTCCCGCTCCACTCCTAGCGGCTGGGGTAAGAGAGCATGTAACCATAGTGACAACCAATGGCGTTCTCATCAGAAGTCGCGGTATGTGTATCGGCACACAAACAAAATCATTCACGTTTACAGCCGAAAAAGGCATTCAACGTATGGCGCTTTTGTCAGGCAGGACCTTAGTATCATCGCAATCATTTCATTTAGAATATTTACCCCTTGGATGGTCGTCGCCGTACATGTAAAGCGGCGATTACACATCTGAAAGTGCCCGCCTAAACGCGAAACCGCGCGCACTGCGTGAACTGTTGCTGTGTGTTAAGGCATCGACAACACTATAAACGTCATATTTGTATATTTGTTTGTCTTACTGAAACCATTTATAGTTTTAAAATAAGACGCTCCGCGCATGAGATACGCGCGAAATTGTCGCTTCTCATGTCGGCTGCTCTGGCGGTACTGGCCGAAATCGGAGCGCCAGCTTCTCCGATTAAGATTTTTAGCACTCCTCAGAATTGAATTCCTAGGATAAGAACTTAAACCTCGATGAAAAAGCTTTATAAAGTATCTCCTGTTTGAAATCTGACACCGTCGGAACGTCACGAAATCGGGCGAACCAAAATCAAACCGAATAAAAGAAGGGTGACAACTTTTCTCCTTTAATATTTTCATTTGTGCCGCTTAACCTTGACTTGAAAGCACTCTATGTGTTTCTTTCTATATAATTACGACAAAAACATTGTGCATTTACGCTTTATTTACAGAATTATTTGGAAACAATATTGCACAACTAAGAAACATCTTGATCAAAAAGAAAAAAATCGGCCCTTCAAAAGTTAAGGATGTTATACGATTCTTAAGCTACAATTAATCAACGAATCATGTACCTCAAAGTTGAGTGCATGTGAATATCGTAGTCCCGAACGGAGAATGTGAATTTTCGCTCCTTAAGAGATGGTTCTAATAATTAAAGCTACCAGTCGCTGACAAATCTGATACAGACCTGTATTGAAGCTAGGACATTAGTACATTTTAGATCTATGAGATTGGTATGCCGTTTTTCGCCGGCTGCCTTGGCGTCTTTATTTATGTTACCATTCCTTCGGCATTCGAGGAGATGATATCATAAGAAGAAATGAGTACGAAGGTTTTGTGTAATTTTTATGGGGATGGAAGTTTTCAAACAGTCCAGCTCAAGTGTTCAGTCAAGCTTTGTCTACCAGTGCTGTTAGCGCCACCAGGGGTAGTATTCTTATCGTTATATTGTTTCTACCTTTCCAAGGTAAACCAGTTTTACGAGGAACTTACTGAGCCGAGAGTACAGTTTATTGTCCTGGGCATTACAAAACTCATGGTACGCTTCAGAACAATATTTTTCCTTTACAATTGTTTTTAAGTGCCACTTTGATCCCTTCACATGCCACTCCTTTCTTTTCAGGACAACTCGTTTGCTGATATTATTTCGGATCCACAACGTAACAAAACGCTGATCAATGTCTGCGGAACCTTGAAATCCTTTCATAAATACGTGAAAGCAACCCTGGCGCAAGACTCTCAGGATGCTGTTCTCTATGTCTCGTCGTAAGCAAACAATCTCTTCGTCCGTACGTAATGTTTTAACTCAAAATACCGGCGAAACTTTTTTTAACCCGCATTTTTGAACATATCGCAATGCAAATTTTATAAAGCATTTGTTCGTTTAATTTCGCGATGTACGTATGGAAGTACGACTGCTAACCGGGGGTCTTCAAGTTGATGTCCGCACGCTTGCACCGAGTCTTCTCTTTTTACATCGAAACATGTTAGGATGAGCATAAAACACCACATTTCGTTGTTCTGATGCGCGAGATTTCACTCCATGTACTCCAATTTACGCTGCCTTTCGCCCTAAGCCGCTGATCTATCATTTTTGTTAAAAAAAAAAAAAAAAATATATATATATATATATATATACAACGGGCATGGTGGCGGGAGGCCGAAGGCGTGGGTATATAACTGGGAAGAAAAAACTCTCGGTGAAAACAGCCACAACGGACGATTTAATCTTCGACGTTTCGGCCGGAGTCCGGCCTTCGAAACGTCGAAGATTAAATCGTCCGTTGTTGCTGTTTTCACCGAGGGTTTTTTCTTCCCAGTTATATATATATATATATATATATATATATATATATATATATATATATATATATATATATATATATATATATATATAGGTTATAAAAGTACTCAGGAAGTGGGAAGTCGGATTGTCGCATAAACCAACTCTTATATGAAGTGTTAATATATAAAAGTTGTACTAAAACAGCCAGGCCACCAAGCTGCGAGCTTTTCCTTACCTGGCGCATTATGAAAAGGGCCATTGCTACAATGCCCATCATTTTAGAGCAGGTAATTCACCGCGCTTTTCAGTCCTAGTATTAGTACCTCACATAAATACAACGATTGCGCTCCCCACTTCTGCATACTAAGCACCCTGCAACTCATCTGCATTTAAGTCAAAAGTAGAAGGAAACATGACGACCCAAATCAGCAACCAAGAAATGACTTCAATAGGGCAGATCACGGCGGTTGGTTGCAGAGTGGATAATGCTCCGGGAAGACATTTTCTCCTGTGTGAGCATTTGGCAGGCCCTTGAGTCCATGGCGTGGCAGCATTCTGGCGATAACTTCTCACCAACACAGCGATGGCTAGAGAGAGCTCGCGGCCTGTGATGTGCTACTTCGCCATACTTCCTCTTCCGCCGGTCGCAAAAGGTGTAGCGGGTAGAAAACCAACTTTAGAATTACATCAATCTTTAACGCAAAATAGCAGACGATTGCAAATTCATCGAGCGCCTACCAGATCTTGGCCGCTGAAGACGTAGCAGACGACCAACTTTTTTAGTGTCTTATCAGAGAGTATAGGCTCTTTTCTCACTTTATATTTATTTTCAAACGACTCTCCATAGCAGACAAATCTCGTTCTTTGCTCGCGTTACCAGACGAACAGTCCGTTAATGAGGCAAATTCGATCTCGCGCTCGCTCCCGGAGTGACCGGAATCGGCGGTTGTGCGCTCAATTGACGAGCGGGCGGAGATTCGTTGACTCGGCGGCTGTCTATCGCTTTTAAAACCTCTGACGTCTGCTCCTCTCCATAAATACGTGAAATATTCTGAAGAACGCTTTTTAATGAATACCTTCGAGCCTTTTTTTCAAGTGGGGCTGCAGTGAGCCTAAATTCTTGACACAGACACACAATTTAAGCGCGCTGTAACCGTAAACCATCTTCGCCTCAGGTATACAAAGTGATTTCGAAAACCAGGCTATTCTGGTGGTCTTTTATTGCAGTATTTCTATACTACGCTTTTCTTTCTTCTTCTCAGACTGAAGACTGGAAAAAGAGACAAGAACGGAAAAATCATTGGGGGGGTCGATGGTATGTACTCAATGCAATGTCAGTAGGTGAAACTCGATATTTATATCTGTCAAGTTGTGATCTGTTCAGTTATACTCCTCGTGGCATTTCCGTCCACAGCACAGATTTCGGCCAAGCATTGGCCAATGACTGGCCATTTTCTTTTGGCCAATGGCCAAAATGTAGCCAATCATCGGCCAAAGGTTGGCCAATGGCTGATGGCCAGTGGCCATTTGCCAAAGGCCAAGAAAAGGTCACTCATTGGTCAATGATTGGCCAAATCTGTGATGCTCGGGTGATTACCACCCGAGCCCACCGCTCGCCCTCTCGCGGCCGAACGGAGAACCAGAGGAGCCGGGGCGGCGGCGGAAACAATGGCAGGGACTATGGGCCTTGGTGCTCCTGTTACCGAATGGTTCTTTGGAGGCGTGTTCGTGCATCGTACAGTTTTAACGGAGAGAGCGAGTGCGTTCAAATATAAATTGGTCTGTTCCGCTTCGCAACCTTTAAAAATCAACAGGCGCCTTTTCTCAGCGTACGTCAACATCCCCGCCTCCTGTGATATGCTCCTGCACTGACCGGTTCGCATTTGTAGCGAAATAAATTGATGTTAGCATACTGACCAGGGTCAGCGAGCGGGTGCACGGGAAATCCTGGAGAATCGATCCTCGTCGCTTTCGACATTTTGAGACAACTGCCCCGCCATCTATACGGCATTCGAGTTGAGAATTAAAATCACTGCCATTTTTCGACAACACAAATAGGTCCCAACGCCCGATCCTTTAAGCGTTCGGCAGAAATGTTTACACTCTGAGGAGCTTTATTTCGTTCTCTTCTTTTTTTAGTGAGGATGCACAGGGTATAACAACTTCACCACTTATCAGGGAGTATACAAAAATTTAAAACAAGAAACGGGGCATTGTTGCAATGCTAATAACTAAATAAAATAGTATCGGTAGTACAGATATCAGTACCTTTTGATTAGCTTTACACCGCAGTGTACAGCACCAAATGCAAGAACAAAGTCCTACTTTCATTTTTTCTTTTTTTTTTCGAACCCTAGTTCAAATTTCATTGACTAGGTAAACGCTTAGGGTTGTATGTAATATATAACTTTATTTATTAAGCAAATATCAGTTTGCAGGTCGAAATATTAAGTGTCAATTTTATGAAATACAAAAACGAAGTTTATGTATCGAAGATTGAGGAACGTACGGCCCTTAATAATCAGACATAATATTAAAAGAAATTATATTTGACTGGTTATATTTAAGGGGAAGCTTATTTTTTGTAGAACCAAAATTTTCGAATATATTTCCAGAAAAGTGATTTTTAAGAAAGGCGTTATTTTCCTTTATTTTGAAATAAAGTATGTTGTAAGGAAACCATTGCTCTAACAAAAAATCACCAATAAATTAGTTTTAGTTAGGTCATAGTGACCTTGCTGTGATAATTTTGTTAACTGTGAACAATAGAAAGACATTGTCTAGCGGTAAAGCCTATGAAGAACACGCTAGATGAATCCGTACACTTTAACTATAAAACATGCTTACTAATAAAAGTGGCCGAATGCTGCTTATGATAAACAAAACATCTTACGGCAGCGGATGCTGCAGCTGCCTGATGTTATCAAAATGCAAAAGCATTGAATATTTCTTTTTTTAGACCAGGAACAAATGTCGTGAACCGCTCATCAGTTGTTATTTACTCAGATTTCAAAAGTTCAGTAAAATGGAAACGTGATATATTACTTTTTTTTTACATTTAAGCTGCGTCTGAGTTAATGAAAGATCAAATTGAATGTCCCCAGGCTTTCAAGAAGTATTTTTTTTTCAATCTCTACGTACCAGCTTTGCAAGCTTCGTGGGTTTTTTGCTATTTTTAAATGGAAGAGTAAATCAAATCAAGGTGATGAAATAAATTATTGACCTAGGCTTGAGACAGAACATTTATTAGATGGGTAAAGTGACCTGCATATGCTACTTTTGTTTTGGGGGAACCCAGAGCAAAATTACTACTGGCAGCAGTAAAGAGCAGACTTGTGCTCTTACTTGAAAAATGTAATGGATTACAATTACAAATTGCCGAGCCTCAACTGTAGTGGATTACCGTCACAAATTACTTTCGCTCAAAAGTAACCGATTACTTTATTCGTTACGTTACAAATTACGTTCACGTCACTTTTTTTGTACACTTATCCAGCAAACAAAAGAAACAATATTGATATTTTTCAATAATGTTCTGCAACACTACTTTTCATTTCTCATACGCCCGTATTATGGTAGTCCTTCTAAAAACAAAATATTGTATTTAGGAGAAAGAATGTTGGTGCACTTCGTTCACCTGTAAGTTGACAAGTCACCGAAAGCTGCAACCACACCCACCATCCCGCTAGCTTACGGCCGACGGAAAGGATCCCTGGAATTGTGCAGACAAAGCTAGCGGCGTGCAGGAACGCAGCTCGCTTTATATTTTCATGGCAAATCTGGCTAATAATGTCGCGTCTTTTTTTTCTTTTTTTTTTTTTTTGACAGGATGTGCATATCCTTGCGGTGTCTGCTCGGGAAACACTGTCACCGCTCAGTCACTTCAACGCCGCCAGCTGGGCAACTGGGAACCTTATGTTGTAGCTCACGAACTGGGACATCTGTGAGTAGCCCCACGTGGTGTTTGGTCGAATGTTTCGAATTTTATGGAACAGTGACTATCCCTAATGTTAACTATTGCAGAGTTGATGAATGGCCCCTTTTGTCAGTCTCCTATGTGTGAGCCCCAAACTTGAAACGCGGATGTTGCCACGCCCCCGTGGTACACAAGAAAGTTGCAAACTTTTTACCAGTACACCAAATTTGTATCTAAATATACCCATCCTGCAAAAGTCTCTACAACCACGGTCGCTCAATTCTGATTTTCGCTCGGCTGGAAACGACCTGCCGAGGCGCTCTTGCGGCGCGGGAGGGGGGGGGGGGCAATAAGAAAGTTCTTAGAGCGGCCGCAGTGAGCTGCATTGTGCATGGTGGCGCTGAACATCGGCGTACAGTTCGCGACCTACGAGCGACATCGGCGCAAGGCAAAAGCAAAGCAAAATCATTGTCCGCATCCGCTGCCTCCTGCAACAAACTAAGGGAACTCAGCTGGCGCATTGTTGCTCTGCATTTTCTTGCGAGGCAGCAAGCCGTAGAGAAGTGATATTGATCAAGCGGTCGTTTAGAAACATAGCTGGAAAATGTGGCGTCTCCCATGATCTTGCCAAAGGTAACCGAAAACCGAAGACAACAGTGAGAGTATAATCTAGCGACACGGGATGTGGCGTTAGCAGCCTAAAAGGACGTAAGCAAGGCATAAATGTAGAAATTTTCAGTGACCCCGATTCTACATAAAATTGAAGGCTACCCTTGGAAAAAAAATGTGACTTGCTTACCCGGGTGTGCAATATAAACTTGCGTTTGCACTAACCTGCTGCCTAGATCTGCACGTTCAGAAAGGTGGCCAATACCGCTAAGTTGATTTTTCGGCTCTGCGTGATTAGTCTATGTGCTTGTGACGTCGCTGCGCTCTGCTCTTAAATTGAACAACGCGTAGTGCCCCAGATCTTATTACGGACGGAAACCTACGTGCATCGCAAGGCCTAGTCTTAAAACTATGGAGTCATGTCATAAAAAGCCGATCTTACATATTTTTAATGTTATTTGGTCATTCAAGTAGCGTGCAAGTTAATAACCCCTCAAGGATGCCCACTTGTAGATAAACGGCGAATTCTAAACAATAGACACACGTTACCCACTTCGTCCTCCTTTCGTCCACACTCCCCTTTTTGTTGCTCACTCAAGTGTAAGCGTCGTTTCTTTTCAGATCGTGTCATACTTTCACGAAATCTCGAGGTACTTTCGAAAAACGTAGACTGCGAATATTTGCGGGACACGGGATCGCCAGTAGAAAATACTTTCTGCGCCTTCTGATGGCGCGCCGCCCTTGTAAATAACTACGTTTTGAGCATGCGCGTCCTTTTGTGCTCGCGATCATGTCTGTTTCACTCGTTTTCGTCCGACCAGCACGAGATCATCGGGACGGGTATAGACCAACTTAACTCACTGAAGTGACGCCACTACGGTGGCGCTGCTGTCGGTACTGCGCATTCGTAAACGCTTCACTCCTCCCGAATTTGGTTTCTGCCACACGCGCAGTGCCCACACCTGCTGTGGGGAAAGCGGGCTTGTTTGTAAACACTCTTCTGGTATATAGTTGCTTCCTCACGGATTAAAACCGTTGGGCGTTTCTGTGATCCCTGGTTGGCCTTTCTTGAGGCGCGTCAGAAATGCGCGCCCCGCCGGCGGGAAAACGCGTGCCAGTGTTTCACGCGTACACAGATGCCGCCTCCGACATAGAGATGCCGCCTCGAGAGATTTGCTTGCTGGCTGGCGTCTTGGCTTAAGGCCCAATCGGGAACCGACGCCATTATCCTCGCGTTGTGCTTCTACACGCGGATTATTGTCACGCGGCCCAACACTTTTAGCGCTCAACCCCGCGGTGTTGGGGGTTTGTATTCGCCACCAAAACGATTATGTTGTTATATATCTATCGTCAGCCGAGTCCATCGTTTCGCCTTGTATTGTGCCACCCCACATTTCCGCCGCGACGAGGGGCACCCACATTTCCGCCGCGACGAGGGGGGGGGACCGGTAGGTTATCACGCGCCCCAGTGACACACCCCGACGTCACTCACTGCACCTCCGAAAAGGGCGACCTAACCCGGTTTTGCCCCGCCTTCATCCTCGGTGAGAATCGTAATACCTCAAACAGCAGACAATGAGCGCAAAAGCGCCATCGTTGTCTCCTGCTTGCGAAAGAGAGCGACGTTCAAACAGACCAATCGGTGCTCTGTATTTGCTCAATGGTCTTATCTTCGTAAGTTTCAATACGCGACAGGGACTGGCGTATAAGATTCCGCTCAGTCAGCAGTGATGCCGCGCGTCTGCCTCAACCACCGTGATGGGTAATGAAGCTCCCGTGCTCCAGTTATTTTTTTGAGGCACCTTGCACTGGTCCCTGTTAAACACAACATCGCTGCGAGCACGAAAGGAAGCACGTTCTCAAAACGTGAGTCTTGAGAGCGGCCTCACGATGTGAGAAGGCGCAGCAAAAGTCATTTCCGCTGGGCGTTCCTTTGTCCCGCAAACCTTTGCTGCCTACTGTACGTCCTCATTGATTTCATTGAACAAACATTTCAGGATTGGAATGAGTCATGAAGGAGACTCTTCTAGGTATCACACTCAGGGAAATGAAGGACTCCGTTGTGGAAAAAACGACGGATACATATTGGGATCCGGTCAAGCCGGGCCCTCTTTCTCGCGTTGCACTCGAGACCAGATGAAAGGCTGTCTGATGTAAGAATATTTCGCATATTCTCTCTCCATTTCGACTCCGCGCAGTGCACTGCTTTAGTCGCCCACAGTTTAAGAAGGGCGTGGCCTATTATTCTGACGCTTCGTGCTTTGTTATATGTTATTTTTCGTTTATTCCGATGATGCTGCATGCAATCTATTTGAATTGCACCATCAGCCCGGTGTAAACATTTTACACCAGGCTATTGCCCGGTGTTCAAGAGTGTAAACATTTTGCACCCTTAAGGGTGTAAAATATTTTAGTGTCTCAAAATATTTACAGCAATGGTTGCAATATACCGATGGCGAATTGCCGAGTAAATAAATAAATAAATAAATCTTTATTTTGTTGCATCACTGAAACGGGGACCAAGACAAAAAGCTGCTGCAGCAGCTTGACGGAGTTCCTGCCCCATTTACACCAGCCGATTCCCAAGCAGTATCAGAACACTAACAAAATATACATTGAGGGAAAGGACACTATTTTAAATATACAGACCACAGATCATACAAAATAAGTGAAAAAAATAGAAAATAAAACATTTAGTGTAGCATAAACTGGTACAGTGATCCGTGCGCCTTACCCATATATAAGAAAACAACCCTAAAATAATGCTCGTACCTCTGCTAGCGTCATTGCATGAATATCAATACCTTTTAAAATTAATTCATCTAATAAAGTAGTCAATTGGTACATAGGGCACAGTCAACGGGGGCGTGATTTATGTCTCCAGCGTCATGCAACGAGTCTGTATAAACCTTCCGTTACATGTCAGAACTGCTAAGTCTAAACATTCAGCTAAGCCTGAACTCAAGGAAACGCTAAGCTCAATTTTGATACGCAAAAAAAAAATTATCATTTCTGTTGACGAAGGCCAACTTGCTCGGATATTCCTTGGAATAAAATATTTTTCAAAGAAATATCAAATTTTTAATTCATTTGTCTTCTACAATACCCACGTAATTACAGTGCTCGGGAACATTACAATGTTTTGTCAAGAAAAGCTGAAATTTATAATTTTGTGAATGTGGCCCATGGGATTCAATTCAAAAACTCTGTAGAGTTAGAATAAAGACTTTACGCGTTGAAAAGTTTAATTACTGTTTATTGATATTTGTGGCTGTCATCTAAAATATTCACGAGTCATTGCGATGTTCGTTGTGTTCAGCTGTTTTTGTACATACGCAAATCGTCGATGTCCAAGAAAGTAGGAGATGACCGTGTATAAATTCGATATTCACAACTAAACTTCCTCATCGCGCGTTTTTAATTACAAATATTACGCAGCTTCTCTTTATCAAAAAAAAAAACAATAAGATGTAAAGTGCTCCTCAAACCTAAAGCCGCCAATCGGATACCCAAATATAAAATATATTACGACGTACCTAAATCTGAATCGATCAATGCAGCTGCTGAATGTATGCTTTCCTTAGAAAAGAGCAATACTTCAAAACTATTCTTCTTGTGTGCTTAGTGAACGTTCTAAAAACACTTTTTTTGCAATTTTATGAAACAAATACAAACAGTATATTAACTGCATACTCAATGCATAGCATTAGTGCACTGTCTCGCACATCAAAAATAAGTATTCAGTAGTCAGTAGTAGCGGGGGTTGCTACGGCAACAGCTGCGTAGGCTTAAAAAAGAAACGGGGTGAAACCCGGTTTTGTTAGAGCCGACGCTGCTGTTTCCATAGCAACCCTCGTACTCGGTCCGACTCAACGCAAGTGTGTAAATCACCATTAAGGCGATGCACGAAAGAGAGCAGTGCCCGTTAACCTTGTCTTTGTGTCTTTAAGTAAGGCCGCATCTTGACTGTCCATCCAATATAAATTGTTAATAAATCGTGAGCCCAGTTTGCATTCTCACAGCACAGCCCCTATGTATTCGTTTCGTAATATGAGAAAAAGGCGCACGCCATAGTGCACTAACGCTGAAAACTGAGCCGGCAAGCAGCACCTTGCTTTCTCTTGCCCCTGCAAAGGAGTGAGTGTGCGCGCATTAGGCTCTCTCTCGTTACACTGTCAAAGTGAACCTGCACTTTGTTTTAAATTTGTGTAGAACGCTATTTCCGCTTTATATTTATGTGTCTTCATTATCAGGGCGATTTGTGATTGGAGAGTCAAGACTCTTTCATAAAGTTACACCGGTAGGCCCTGGATTATTTTTAAACGTGCCAAAAGTGGACCATCTCGTTTCGGCGTTGGGTTTGGGGAGCGCTGTACCATGCCTTTTGAAGGGTCGTTCGATCTAGTTCTCCAGAATCATGCTCTCAACGTAAAATGTAAACATATTAAATCGTTTCATTGAGTTATTATGTGAGTTCTACTATTCTTTTCCGAGGACCCCTCGTGGAGTATCTGCGCAAAAATCAATCCAGATGGACTCGCTTAACCGGCTCTATATATGCGAAATATGTGCAGCGCGCTCACCAATTTGATTTTCTATTTTCAGGACAAAAGAGCAGCGATGCTTTGAACTGACGGGAGGGTCGAAAGTTATCTAAGAAGAAATAACAACTCACGAGATGTCCACAAACTTGTGTTGTATTGGCTATATTGGTCATAATTAGTGTATCACGTCGTTCGATCCTACGTATCCGACGTCTCACTGCCTACTTTGTGTTTGCCTTTGTATATCAAAGTCCTTGAACTCCTCTCCTGTTATGCAATGCCCGTATGGACCGTCAAAATATAATAAATATAGATGATGTTGACAATCTGACTGAAATAATTTCTTGTCCATTTACTGTGCTTAGAACTCTACATCGACCTTGCAGGTTGAATAATGCTTGCCTCTTTCTATGGCCATTCAAATCCCGGAAGGCCATAAAGCAAAAAAATAAAAACATATAGCATAACCGGTATGCACACATAGCGCGACACGGTAAGTGCAAACAAGCTATCGCCATTTAAACGCTCTTCAGTGGGCTTGCTAGAACAATACCAGGACAGTGGAATAGACTATAGTCGGTTACAAGTTAAGAAGGTAGGAGAAGCTCCTACCACAAGCGTGGTGCGCCGGTTTCAAATCCCTCCGCAATCGAAAGAAGAGTTCACTGGAAACGCTCCTTGTTCCGCTTCAATGAATAGATAATGGCCACAGAGTGGTGCCAACTTGTCTCCGACCCCCACTTTTTAAGAAAGCAACCTTTGTATTCATCGGAGAAGGAACCGAGCCCCTGAAAGCAGCCTTTGTATCAATCGGAGGGGGAAGCTAATCCCCGAAAGTCGTCTTTGTTTCCATCGGAGGGGAAAGACTCTAATCTCCCTCTCGTGGCTTCCACAATGCTAAGTCAAAGTCGAAAGATAAAGTAAATATGTACAGAAAGGCAAGACCCTCCTCGCGCGTTGGCCGCAACGTCACGGAAACGATGGGACGCTATTGGATGCGGAGGTGGCGGAGGGATATATGATTCCCTTTGAGGGGCATTTGCCGCTACCTTCTTGACTTGTAATCTACTATAGAGCTTGAGCGTTATAAAATGAAACTTTTGCGTGATTGTGGCTCCGGGGAAATTAGTCGCCAATAATTCGGCATTTGGTTTAGTGAAGTTTGGTGCCGCAACCCGAACTCTACCTGCACGGTTGCAACGATTTCATTCATAAAGATTCAAGACAAAAAATTCAATTCCAACAATACATAGGAAGATAACAATATGCTTCCAGGAAAAGGCTAAAAAGGAATCGAAAATCCCTACGTTCACAGATATCAAAGCTGCTTAAAACGTTCAATACAGCTTCCGATAATGAATCAACATTTGAAGAGCTCAACATCTTAATGATTCGTCTCAACACGCTTCACAACCATAGGAGTGAAACGAGCACCGCCATCGAACTACAGTGGTCATAGGGTGAAGTAGGAAAAGAATGCACTCTAACTATAGAACATAGTGATTGAATCGTCGCCTATTCTTTCACGCTTTCCTTCATGTGAAGACGCTGCAGGGAACATCTGAAGCAAACGAGCGATAAAATGCGATACACTACCAAGACACCACGTTGGCATTCAGGATCAAATGCAGGAAAACGAGCTCTTTAAGCTGAGCGGCCTACGTCAACAGTGGCAGCCTTTTCGGGAAAAGTTGGAACAGATCATTCACGGAAGCCCATAATGATCATCGGCTCATAATTTCTACCACCTCAGGCAAGCTCTGTCAGGAGGAGCTGCTGCAGCGATTTCCAGATGGCGACCGACTGCCAGGTGTAACGAAGGTGCACGGGAAATTATGAGTTCCTGATATGGCGACGAACCGCTGCTAGTAGGCGGTCACATGATTTTGCTAGCTGAATGAACGTAAATACACATCTCAAGACGCAAGGGGACTTTGATGACTGCGCAATGACCTGCAGGCTTACAAACGTCGACTAAGATTTCTGGGGAAGAGTGAAATTTTATTTTAAACTCTACTATACCTGCTCATACTTAGCATGCCTTCGAAATATATTGTACTCAATAATAAGTAAGTGGCCTAGTTTGTTTAACATTTTCTTAGAAATAGCGCGAAAGGCAAGTACAAGTCGAAGACTGGGCCCGACAAGCGCTTATCATGTCCAGGCTTCTATTTTTTGTCTTGGGCTCTAACTGCTTTCGAGACCTTCTACTCACATTTCTATTTCAACTGTTGACACATTTCAAAACCGCGTGCTATAACACCGGTTTTAATCCTCCTCTGTTGGCAGAACGCAACTGCCGGCAGTATTTCTAAATAAATAAATAATAAAGCATCGGCTGGAGGTAAAACCTAGAGTTTGCCGTCTCATTAGTCGCTTTCCGAAGGATCAGTATCCAAGCGTTATCTCTTTTTTTAAATAGGCGAGGCCTCTTAGCGGAAGACATTCTTCTTGATGTATCCCCCATTCTCACGATCTTTAAAAGCATCAAGCTTCAAAACATAACAAGGATGGCACCCTTCTTCAACCTTCGCCGTTTGCATTCAACAAAATCCGGTGGCAGAAATTTTCTTTGGCAGACCCTTGGATGCCCTGATGGAGTCCAGTGGACTTTGTTGATTACATGTGGCCACCTTGCTCGTCTAATAGCGTCGGATGGTATTTTATGGTATATTATCATTTCATTATAATGGCTCGCATCCGCTTGAAGAGCATATATATAGTGATACGCAGCAACGCATGCCTGAAGTCGAACCAGGGTCTGGACCTAAAATAAGTTTCCCTCTAAAGACGAAACGTTAGAGGTATCCAACGTGCACCTTAAATTTCAGGAGTTTTTATACTTTCCGTTCGGCATTATAACTATCTTAAACTGGCGAAAAATACTCAAAACCACAATTGGTCAAGTAATTGGCAATATAATTTTATTTAAACGGCGTTGGTTTACTTCCTAAATACGCACATACAACCACACCTCGGATGGTTGTATGTCCTCTGTCACCGTTCAGGCGTGATGGGAGGATAAGTGAGTCCATAAGCCTCGAAAACTCATGAGTTTCTGGTTGAGTGAGGGTGTCAGATCGGTGAGGGGCGTGATTTAGTTCGGTGAGTGCATGAGTTTGTGAGGAGCGTGAGTTCGTGAGTTCAGTGAGGGGCGTGAGTCTATAAGATTGGTGAGTTTATAAGTTCGGTGAGGAGCATGCTTTCATCAGATCCGTGAGTTCGTGAGTTGGGGAGGGCATCAGGTTCCTGCGGGGAAATGGGTTCGATGAGAGTTCCCCCGGGTGAGGTGTGAAAGGGCGGGTAATGGTACATTTCCGTTCGCTTCAGAGGAACTTGAGTCGACGCTCGCTTCGCAATGGCGCAGTTAGCTCGTGCGGCTGGTCTCTGCGAATGCTGGGGAAGTCGAAAAAGCGCCAAAGGACTTGTCTGTATTCTTCGGCTCTGGCTCCTCTCGCGGTGGCTCGGCGTGGTCTTTTCCCGCTGGTCACTGGTCCCTGACGAATTAACGAGAGAAAAAGCAGGGCTCTTCCGCCAACGCCTTCTAGAAGTTAAGGCCGTAGCGCACCGAGTCGTGACGACACAATGGCCGGAGAAGGGAGACCTTGTCAAGAAATGGCACCCACTCTGGTTCTCTTTACCCCTTCACTCAGGTCACGTGGTTTTGTTCGTGCGCATTTATCCGGCATTAATATATGTTTAAATGCGCATACTTGTATAATTTATTATATATTGTTGCGGTTAGCAAACGTCGTATTATTTTAGTCCTTCTATTCCAAGCATTGACGTATTTTCCCGTCTTGTTCCTGTCACGCCGTCTTCTTTCCTACTGTCCCTTACAGTCACCCCCCTCTCTTCTGGCAGAATGTCCGTCTCGGACAGTTTAGGTACGCATGACGCGTCACGTGAAGTTAAAGCTGACTGCGATGAGCAGTGAGAACTTTGTATCTTCCTCGTCGTCGACGCCTGGAGAGTTCTATGAGGTGGTATGTAACAGGGCCAAGCTGCCTACTTACGTATTTTACCTATAAAGAAGTTGTTTAGAGCGCTGTGGACATGTAAAGTGTCTCCTCAAAAGGACCAGGTCACCTATTTTAATCATCGCAGCTTAACTGCTCGAATTAAAAAGCTCTGCTAGCTTCGACTGCTTGTGTAGAAAAGCGAGCCGGGCTCGTTTCCATGCCTCGCATAATCGCCTCCAGAAATTGTTGCTGTATTCTTGGCCTCGGTGGGTTTACGCCGCGTCTATTGCCGACTCTTCTAGTAGCGTTGGAAGTCGTCCATAAACCAGCTCAAAAGGGGATTCACCAATTGTTTCTTGACTGGACGTGTTCAATGCGAAGGCTGCCGTTCCGAAGTAGTAATCCCAGTCTTTTTGGGACGCGCTCACAAACGCAGCCAGAATATTCCCTAGGGAGCGGTTGGTCCTCTCCACAAGACTGCTCCTTTGCGGATGGTATGGTGCCGCTGCGACGCGTTGGATCCCGTACTCAAGTAGAGCGCCCTCGAAAGTTCGTGATGTGAAAGAAGTTCCTCTGTCTGAGATTACTAGGTGTAACGATTCATGTCTCCAGTACAAGGTGACGGTTCAAAAAGGTGACTGGGTGCTTAGATTAGGTGTCCGGAGTGGTCTCATCGTCTACCCACTTTGTAAGCTAGTCCGTCGCTACGATGACTAACTTCTTGCCATCCTGTGATTTTGGAAATAGTCCCAAGTGGTCTAGTCCTACCAGCTCAAATAGAGTGCGAAGTGGAGGTATTTCTTGAAGTGCTGTCTTCGCTGTATTTAATGGAGTAGTCCTAAGCTGGCACGTGGTGCATGACACGATGTACTTCTGGACACCACTTCTGAGTCTGGGCCACCAGAATCTTTCTAAAACCTTGACTAACGTCTTCTGCCGACCAAGATGACCAGCAGTTAGCGCGTCATGACACATCTCCAGAATCCTATGTCGTGCCTTCTTAGGAGCAACCGGCAGCCGAGGATCTATGGCCGGGATCGATGTCAAAGTAAGCCATTTATGATCTTGTGGCGCGCTCGTAAGCGGTGCATGCCCCTTCCAGGAAGTGATGGTGACCCATTGACATTTTCCGTGAGTAAGCGGTGTAAAAGAGATGTTTCAAGATCATCTCATTGGGCTGTTTGCAGATTCCGCAGTGCAAGAAGTGGATAGGCTATGCCGTCTTTCGTTAGGTTACTTGATAGAAAATCAGCTTTTTGATGCTGCTTGCCGCTTTGATGTATACTGGAGAAATTGTATTAATTCAATTACATGGCTCATCATGTTAGTTTTGGTGTGAGGTCACATTTGAATTGAATCCAACGAAGATCAGAATTGTTTGTTACCACAATGAAACACTTCCTGTATATGTACGAACGGAACTTCTCAAGTGCCCAAAAAATAGCGAGAAATTCAAGTTCCGAGGGGTGACAACGACTTCCAGGTTGACTAGGTTTGTGGCTGGCATAAATGACGGAAGGTTCCATCCCAGATTGATCATTTTGAAGAACTGCGCCAAGTCTTGCACAACTTGCATCCGTATGTATGAAGGTTGGGGCGGTTTCCGAAAAATGGGCAAGTGTATAGGCGGCTCGAGGAGCACCTTTTTTATGTCAGCTAAAGACGCTGCCTCTTTCGTACTCCATTGCCACTTAGTGTCGTTTTTCAAAAGTGCGTTCATTGATTCAGCTCTTTCGGAAAATGTTCGTATAAATCGTCAAAGTTATGAAGCTAAACCACGGCAGCTTTTTTGTTGTTTTGCAGTGGTAGGCTGGTGATCGTTGCCAACTTCTTCGGGGCTGTCCTAATTCCTTCCTTATTGACGACGTCATCGCCTAGGTAGGTAAGTTCGTCTCAGCCGAACAAATATTTTGTGGGCTTTAGGCGTAACTGAGCTTTAGCCAAGGCACTGAGCACAAGACATAAGCCAAGTTGGTGTTCCTCAAAGGTCGAAGCATCAATGATGAAATCGTTCAGGTAACCTACAGCCATGGTCCACTTCCGGTGACCGAGGACGCGTATAGTAGCCGGAGCATTGCATAATCCGAAGGGTAATCGGTTGAATTGAAATAAGTCACGAGACGTAACAAATACAGTTTTTTTGGCATCCTCTGGGTATAGCTTCACTTCCCAGTATCCGGTCATTATGTCTAAGGTCGTGAAGTAGCTGCAACCATTGAGGCGGTCGAGAGCATCATCTTGTCGTAGCAGTGATTAAACGTCAAGCCTCCTTACGCGATCCAGTTTTCGATAACCTACGCAAAACCTGGTGGATCCATGCATCCTTTTTCTTAACCAGGACAACTGGTCAGGACCAAGGGTTCTTTAAGTGTTTGAAAATATATCTTTGCAACATATCATCCACCTGACCGTTGATGATCTTGCGTTCAGTAACTGAAACACACCGTGGGTGGTAATGTACGGCAGCGAGGTCACCAGATTTTATGGTGTGCTACACCAGAGGTGTGCATACAAGTTTGTCGGGTGTAGTTGGGATACATAGTCAACATTCCACGGGTAAGGCCTGCATCATCTTCTTTTGTTTCTGCGTAAGATTTGGTCCAAAATTAAACTCGTGCCGTGGTAGATCGGAGACGTTGAAATTATCGTAGTTTGAAGTCGGTGATGCATGTGATGTGCGAATGACCGGAAGTGTGGAGTGGGGCATAACTCGTGTTGCTGGACAAAACCTCTCTCCGGATTCGAGGGAAAGGTCATTGTCTGCAAGGTTCAAAATTGAAACCATTACATCAATTCCCTAGCACGACACAAGACTACGTGTCATTGCTAGCTCTCTGTCCCGACTGGATTGTAGAGCGGCTTCGATTATGACATCTCCAGTGTACTTAGTCTCTTACATTACTGCCGCTTTCCAGACAACTGACAATTTCAGCACAGCAATATAAGCTATCAAGGTAACATATGCACTGTCGGGTTGACAACATTTTGACGAGGTAAACAAGGCGTAGATGAACACACCGGCTGACTTCAGCAATCGCCCGTACGGAGCCCGCGGCTGGTTTCCCATACTTTCTAACCATGAGCACATCATGATAAATAGCCTGAGGAAGTGCCAAACCGCCGAAGTCTTATTTATATGTACTTCAGGTTCGTTGTTGCATTTTACGAGAGTTATCATTGTCGACATATGGCGCGGCTCTGGTAGGAATATCACCGGCAAAACAGCGCAACCATGTGCATCCTGGCGAAACGAAAGAGACAAGCCGACAGCAGAGTACCAATCACAACCGAGAATCAGAGGCCAGTGTAGGTTACCAGGTTACGGACCACGACAGTTGGAAGAGTAACAATCGTTCCCATGCTTTGCACTGCCAGATTAGTTCATCCCTCTTGTAAAATGACTGATCCGTTGACAGAAAACAGAAAGATGGTGTCATGAGAGACTTTGAGAGTCGTATGAGATTTCGGCAAGTTGAAGTCGATACCTCAACTCCCGCACCCATATCTACGATAGCAGTGATGTTTTCTCCTACTCCGTGGAGGTGAACGCTGAGTTCTGGTGTCATCGAACCGTCCGATAATGTCGACAAAAGGGGGACTCGATGAACTTCGCGGCATCCTGCCCCGTCGACACCGCTTGGTAGTTTCCCTGCTGGTGATGTGTGGTCAGAGGGCAAGTTCGGGCAAGGTGTCCCATGTGGTTACAAGAGAAGCACCGATGTTGAGTGTTTCTGAATGGTGGACTCTGAAGACCTCGGGGAACAATGCTTGGAGCGTCGGAAAGTTGTGCAGACTTGATTGCTCGGTTCACGGCGTCCGCCTCAAGTGCGTAGGCCATCGCAGATAGAATCGTGCATGGACGTGCAAGTCTTACAAAACGTCGGATTTCGGCATCGTTAATCGCATCTATGAACGCGGACGTTGACAGTTGGTCTGGTACTACCTCGGGGTACCCAACAAGAGCTTTGCTTGCCAGACACTCGACAACATCGGCTAGCTCCTGGAGCGTTCTTGATCCTTGGCGATGGTGTTTCAGTGCCACAAAATGGTATTATTGGAGATGCGTGTCCCCAATGCGCGCCTGTAGTTCTGAAATCAGCAGCTCATATGATGATCGGCACGTATCCGATAGGCTTTCAAGAAAGTTGTAATAACCAGAGAGAGATGGCACCACCTCTCTCTCAGCGGTGCCGCAATTTGAACACGAGCGCGGAGCGCTCGATATAAATATTATTCGTTCGAAACTCCATGCTGGCTGATGCATATTGCTTCTATAGACCAACTCAACTTGCTGACGTCATACGACCGCGGTGGCGCTGCTGTCGGTACTGCGCATGCGCTAACGCTTCATTCCTCCCAAATTTGGCTTCTGCGCATGCGCAGTGTCCACACCTGTTGTGGGCAAAGCGGGCTTGTTTGTAAACAGTGTGTTGGTTTATACAAAAGTTAGCAGCACGGAGTGCTTGTGACCCAGCACTCCCCGCAGCTGGGTCACCAGGGCACGAGCTTTTGTTACGACGTTCCAGTCATTATGTGCGGCCACGGTTTCAAACAGCACCAGGAACGCGCACAACCTGGGGTTTCCCCAGGAATTGATATTAGGGGGGTGTCTAATTTTTTAGGTGGGTTTTAGGGACGGGGCCGGGGGGGGGGGGGGGGGCATTGACAATAGAAGAGTAGTTTTGAATTAAGAGGGTGCCTTGAGAAGAAAAAAGGGGAGTGTACACCCCCCTAGGGAGTGTGCAAGAATATCGCTCCACGCCACGCTCCAAGTCCACCGAAAGTGGGTAGCTTGAACCGCTGTATTTTAGACTCTTCTGGAACAAGCGGCTCCTTGTCCCCAACCGAAGCTTGGAAGGATAAGACGTTACTTCCGTAGTTCCTCGACCCCTCTTTTTTGCGCCTCACAGGAAGCATGCTGCTCCAGGTGTCGCATTCGGGACGCCATTGACTGAAGAGTATATATCATTTACTCGCGTTAACTCACAGTGGTGACTCGCTGTTTCATCGTGGTTTAAACTTGAGCAAGACGGCTGGCCAGGCAATTATCGAAGGCTTCCAGCAGGTTGGCGGAACCGGTTGCATTGCTTTCAGCTAGTCGACGGTACAGCCCCTTTACGATCTCCGTCCATGTACTGAAACCGTTTCATCCTCACTTGCCTCTGCGGCAGCAGCTTGCGATAGAGTATTCATAGGCAATGATCCCACCGCTGCAACCAGATGTTGCGGTTAACACAGGTCGTCCTATTTTAGTACTTCTATTCCAAGCATTTTACAGTCCATTCTCGACTTTATTCTCTCATATTTTTCTCACGTCGTCTTCTTTCTTACTGCCCATTAAAACATGTATTAAAAACGTAATATACAATGCGGAACAAAAGTTTAAAGTACCAAATTTATATTTATGCTTATCCCTTAAACGCGGAACCACAGTGCACTCTCGCAGCTCCCCACATGTTTTGAGTGAACTGACTCCGGCAGCGACATTTTCTTACCTCATACGGGCGCCGATTCTGGTAAATTTACGTTATGTGTGAGCTGCTGACTGCCTGAAAATGAAAGCCGAGACATTTCGGAAGGGAAGGGAAAGGAAACAAAATCCAGCCACCACCGCAGGGAGCACACACGAGCAAGAGATGGGTCGACGACGTTAAGTATTTTGTCCCACGCTTCTGCCGCTGCTCTTCTGCTACGGTGTGAGTGGCATGAGTGCCAACTAGTCAACGATCACACTGGTCCATTATTGATAGGCCTTTCTCCCTTGAGAGGAAGAAAACATTCTTGGAGCCCGTCTTCAATTGTTTTCGTGACGGATATTACGGGACCTATGGATATAATTGAGAGGTAAGAAATAACATATTTACGGGCTTTGTTGGTCATCTTGGACGTGAGTGGGGTGCTGCAGTCGGATGCTTTAATCGCGTGATAAAGTGGAATCTCATTCTTCGTCGTTATCCGTGTGCAATTGAGTCGACATTTGTAAATATGCCTGGTAACATTCAAGCTTTCTCTGGAAGGTCTGCAAGCTTGTGTGCGATTATTAAATGCGCGTTTTTGTGCTTATGTGTTTATTTTTACTAATGTTATATCATCGCCTTTATCGTGTTCATACTACAATCCTAGCTGTATTAAGGTAATGGTAATATTGAATTAAAAATAAATTATGTTTTGTTTTAAGGCAGCTCGAGCCCACGGCGATAAGTGAATTAGTTGATTGTAAATTGTAAGTTTAGTACTCCTGCCACCCGGAAAAGTTCGTTATTTTATTAAATGATAATATGAATTCAATCAGCTCGCGATCCTGAGTGACTATACGAGGTCGCGAGTTGATTTGCCAACCCCATAGTGTTATTTGATGGAAATTAAATTAATTTTGCCATGTGGCCGGGGTTTAACGCAAGAATTTAGTGACTGCTTGCGTCAAGTTCGCTTACATGATTGTGACACTTGTCTAGCCGTGTCCGTGTTGACTTCGTCTACCTGATTGTTACTGTGATCCGTTTTGCCGTGTCCAAGCACTGTGTGTCTTGGCATTTTATGGAAGTAATTTTGTATAAAATATGCACTCCGACAGCAATAATTGCGTGGCTCCACCTTTTTTTACATAAAGCAATCACATTTTTCTGTAGACATTTTATACGCATACCTCGTGCGATTTCATACCGATTTTTAGTGGTGTAATACTTTGCCCCCGTAATAAAATCTTTTTCTAATCCACTTGCTATTTACAGATTTCATTTTAGCTAATAAAACATTCTTATGGGACTAAAAGCGCGTTGTTACGACGGTCGATCTACGCGCGTTGCCTTCGCTTTGGTGCTTCAACGCGCGCCCCCGATGGCCTTCCATTGTGCCGTCACGAGAAGAGTGCTACGGCCTTGGCTTCTAGGAGGTGTTGCTCTCGCTTGCCTCGGCAGCTGCCGTGTTGACTGCGATGCACCGATATACGCGAGGCGTTTTGTTTCCTGAGGAAAAAAAAAAACGGGCGCTACGCCAGAAGGCCTGAAGGAAGAAGTTGCTAATTCGAGTGCGCTCGTCTTATACCCGTGCCACACGGGCAACTCGAATGCCATTTACAACTAATGACATTCACCCCAAATGTCATTCGACTGGTGCTACACGGCCTGCACGAATGGCATTTGCTGCAAATGTCATTTGCCACCGAAGGGGTTCGGCGGAACTCATTCGCATTCGGTCACAGGCCAAATGTGTAGCTTCTACCCCAGGCCCCAAGTAAAAAAACACCAATGTGTTTGCATCAATCAAAGTATACCCGAACCAAAAGTTATTTATTTGTGTTTGTTTTTATGTATGTATTCTTTTATACTAGATTTGAAGCGCGGCTTGTCACATAATTGCAAGCGGCTACTCTTTAACCCAGTAGACACAGCCGCTTCGCCTGCGTCGCCATCTTTTTCGCGTTTCTTCTCGGTTTTGTTACGTTTTGTTCGAACTTCGAAGTTTCTTTCGATGGAGCCGCAAGCGCCGCAAGCAGCCGCGATCGCTGCACTGGGCGGTGCTCAGCGAAAGCAGCAGCCAGAGCCACGGAGTTCGAGAGCAGCTGCTCTTCAATTTCACGAACGCGAGAGTGAGCGTCCTCAGCTTCGGCTTTCGAGCCTTTGCTGCTCGGCACGGGTGCTTGGCGCGTAAATAAATGAGGGCGCTCATTAACCGATGCACCCGTTTACCGTCCTCCGGTGCAAGGACCGACACTGGCGACTGTACAGGCGCCATTTCTTTTCGTTTTGGTCAGCTTCTGTATTTGGCTTTGGCTTATTACGGCTACAGTAACGAGAGCGTCACCAATAACAAATTAATTACAGCGGAAACGCAAAAAAAAAAACATAAAGTAATTGACTGCAAAGATTTGTTTAAAACTACCTATCGACACTTTTTAGAGGTCATACCTTTGAACAAACGTATTTAGCTAACAAAAAACTTTACAATTAGTTTTCTTCAGAGAGCAAGCGCTATCATCATCATGGCGCAAAATGACATTTGAAATGTACGTGTAGAATGGGCTTGAAATGTAATGTCATTCGGTGCCCGAATGAGATTCGCCCTGAATGGCATTTGCCATATCCGTGTGGCACGGGTATTAGGCACTGACGCTAATCTTGAATGCAATATTAACCTGAAAGCCTGCTGGAAACTGTCACGATTCGCTTGTATACTCGTTTTTGCTAGTTGTAGCCTCAAGTTAAGTAAATGTTAAGTACATATACACGTATCCGTACTCGAGCATGCCCGAAATGCCGGACTTGTTTGTAATCGATTTTAAGGGCTGCTACATTTATTTGATAGCATATAAAAGTTAATTCGATTGTTGTCATGGAACAATTGCAGACGATGAATTCCTAGATTGCATTCAAAGAGAAATGAAACAATATTTGTTTACCTTCACTTAGTATTGGTGATAACAATTTCTGGATGTTCCTAACCTGCAGTCCGACAACCGTTAGTCGTTGAAGAGGGGGCCATTGAGGATAGTCGGAATACCGGCTGCATTCGAAAACAATTCGCGAGTAGTGAAAGGTTTTTTTTTACTAGCTTCATTAGTATTTAGGTATTATTTATTATTTCTATATAATATTATCAACCGGAAGAGCTCACGTCGGTGCACGTCCCGCTCATTAACAAGGCGCGCTTTTTTTTTTTTTACAGCGAAGCAGTTTATGGCTATGATTCCGTGGATTTTTCATGTGCGTCAACTAAAACTCTTCGCTCCCACCGCCATACGTGCCGCACGCGCACGACTTCTCCGTCTAAACGATTCGAAGTAAATAACCAAAATAAAGCGTTGATGAACGCTCGTGCAAGATGAAATTTGTTTTAGGCTTTTGCTTTAGAACAGTTACTGCTGCAGACACCGGCGCCGCAGTACTACAGCCTAAACGACTATAGACCTTTTCATCCTCCTCCGCATGGGCGCTGCCATCTTGGAATCACGTGACGCGGCAGCCATTAGGTTGCTTCAACTTGCTGTTTCGCTCTCCCCTCCGCGCCTTGGCGGATGCGTTGTATTCGTGTTTTTCGTCGCGTTTCACCGCGCTTTCTTGCCTTACTTCGGAAATTGTAGTCCGATACGTCTACTCGACGACTAAGACATCACGATTGTTCAAAGGTCCTTATGACAACCGAGGTTTGTTTACTAATAGTAGCGGGGCATTCTCAGTAAGAAGCGCGTATATTTATATCACGCATTTTGATCGGAAAGAGCGCAAGGAAACTATCTGTATTTCCAGGAAGTATCGTTCTTTGTATTCATAATATATCGAAAACAGTTTCTTTTGATTATGTGAGGAAACTCGCGGAGAATATAGACTACGAACGTTTAACTTGTATTTTATTTGAGGCTAGAAGTAATGGCACGTCAACATCAGGCTATATGTTTGTTCATAATGTCACACCTACATGGGGTGTATGAGGTTCTCAATCTTTTTTTGCGACGTAAACATTCGGTTGGTCGGTCTACTTATGAAGTTTAAGAAATTGTGTACCGTGCTCGTTCCCATTTCGACAGCGATTTATTGATTATATTTAGATAACTTGTGCCATCCACTTCATTTATTTTAACACAAAGTTTGGAACTTCCCCCGTAAGAAACTGCCACAAACACTTGACAGTAGCGAGTTTTAGAATAGCGTGCACAAAGAAATAACGTCGTTTTCATTTGCAAATCCAAAACGTAGTTTGGGTTTGGCGCATGCGCAATAATGACGACGCTTTTTGTTTTTTGCGTACTCTGTTTTAACTTTTGCCAGCATCTGGAATCAGCAATTTTTGACGCCAGGAAAAAAAAAAAAAGCCGTCTGCATAACAATTACTTTAGTCCACGATTGTCGATGGCGAATAGAGGTTTACTTTTGGTGGCTGGCGACGCCGAAATTTAGAAAGCGAATCTGTAGATACAAATAAATATTTGTTCACACAGGTCCGCGAAGTGGTGCCTAGTGCTAGACTTCAGCCAAACTTTCCGAGGTATTTCTCCTCCTGCGCCTTTTAATTTTATTTGGCCAATTTTACGGAAGACAAATGCCAGATTTAATTTGACGGGCCTGCCACCTATATCATATCTTGAGTAAGCAAATGTTCATATAAACATAATTTATTTCCTAGGGCCAATATCGCGAAATGCTGCTTCTGAGTACTTTAACAGGGTTGATAATTAAAAAAATTTCCTACTCGTCCT
The DNA here is from genome assembly GCA_013358835.2 of Ixodes persulcatus. Lineage (NCBI taxonomy): Eukaryota > Metazoa > Arthropoda > Arachnida > Ixodida > Ixodidae > Ixodes > Ixodes persulcatus. The sequence continues at coordinate 50,970 of JABSTQ010010807.1, read as the reverse complement.
GTCAAGACATGCTCGAGTACTGAATTAAAACAAAAAGAGGCCGAGACGATACTACTTGTTTATATCAATTATCTGCGTCATTACACGATACGTTTTTACGATTTACGAAAGTTCACTAAAGGTTGGGTGCCCACGAAAACCAAACAGTGAGTAGTAAACTTGCGAGTTCATCTGTTCTGGCCGATTCAGTACATTGCTAATCAAGCTGTCGATATGATTCTTTACATTCACGTGTTAGTCTCTTCATTAGTTTGCTTTCCCGGAAACTGTTGTCATCGGGTACGGCCGTAGACGATGGTAATCTTCCCTCTACATCAGTCAGGCGTTTCGCAACCGACCATAGTCCGATCACCAAAGGAGTTGGTAAAAAAAGCCCGCAATTAAGGCTAAAATTCATTTCGTAGTTCTCTAAGTGGCTCAGTACCATTGTTTCATTAGTTTTGTGCTATAAGGGAAATAATCGTATCACCAAATTAAGCAAAAACAACGTAAAACAGCAACATATCCGCGTTCACGTTGGAACCGAAACCAACCAAATTGAAGCAACCTAGCGGCGCCGAGCGCGTCAGCGCCCTCTATCCGCCGGTGAGGCAACTACTAAAATGAAAAGGTCTATAGGGAGTATTCACTGGCGGCCATAACTGTGTGCGCGAATGCTGAGCGCGTGCTGATGGCGAGCTTCCCCAGTTCTTTTGCAACGAGCATTCCGCACCATCAAGAGTGCTGGTCTTAGCAGCCTATTGATGTGAGCTCGTTCTGAGCATGTGCTTTAAACAGCACCCACAAATATGGCGTCCAGTGAATACTCCCTATAGCCTAAGCGGCATAAAACACCATCGAGCAGCTAAAGAAAATTTAATGGTCGCGAGTTTATAGCTTGAGAAACATGCATCCATTTATCGCCGGCGTAGACACGTACATTGAAAGGTTGGAGGCCTATAGCTTTGTTAACAAAAAACACCATTGAGTCGGCTAAATAAAAATAATTGGTCACGAGTCTATAGATTTAGGAACATACACCTCTTTATAGCCGGCTAAAGCACAGTGAATATTCGCAAATCTATAGCATTAAAGACGTAAATTTTTTTATATCTCGCTAAAGGAAATAAATGATCACGAGTCTATAGCTTCCTCGACAAAATTAATTTACAGCCGGCTGTAGAAATTTGAATGTTAAAATTCTATAGATTTGAAGTCTTAGATTATAGCTTAGGTGGCTATAGCGTGTTTTATGGTTTCTTATGGCTGACCACAGAGGCCATATACGATGATAGCTCACCATAATATTTTTCATAAACGTACATAGACCATTTTTATATGGACTAAACACTCAGCACTCGTCCTGTTTGCCTCTTTAGCCCTTGTCTTTCTGTGCGCGAACAAAAAGCGGAGCAATGCAGCTTCTTGTTCTCCTACGCACCCGTCTACACAGATTCGAAGTGGGAAAATTTATTATCATTCTCTTTCTCATTGCGAAGTATATGATGTAACACCTGCCCAGTGCCGAGTGTGGCCGGCAATAAATTAGTTATCGTTACTTTTGGGAGAGACCTCGTATAACATTAGAGGGACACGAGGGTTCCTTAGTCACTTCCGTATCGACCGAACTCTCTAAAGCTTGATGCGGCAAGGCACATTATCCAAGGCCACTGAAACTGCAAAGGCGGAATTGAAAGAAAATGTAAACACACAGCGGCACTTGCAGCATATCTCAGTAGTGAAGACTCCGCAACCCAGATTCCTCTTTCAAACCAGTGGAAGGCGCGCTCTGAAAAGCTGCTAAAGTTGTACTTCAAAAGAGTGGACTTCCAGGAGATGTTCCTCCCAGAAGCACGTCCTACTCCTAGTACAGACATTCCAGAGATGGTTCTAAACATGAACAGCACTCGGGGAATTGTGCTACAAGCCTTTTTGCAGCTTCACCAAAAGGCGCAACGTCTGCAAGAGGAACTGCCACGTATTGGTTGGTCCTCTCTCCTTTTCGTCGGCCGAGTGCACGCTACAAGACATTGAAAATTTTGAACACAACGTGCTTGATACAAAGATCTGCAGCTCTGTGGCAGCAACGACCGTGCAACCGAACCCTTGCCCTGAATGGCACTTGCTCAGAAGTGAATACTTTCTGCAAGTTCGAAAGCACACAATAATATGTGATAAAGCAGACTGGAGCTTGCACGTGATCTCTACAATCGGAAGGAATTTCGGTCAAAAGCCGGGAAATGTAGCATTAAGACAGAGCCCAATGCTGGGAAGAAGTATGAGGAGAGGGAGGGCTGCACTTTTAAACGGATAGATCTCGTTGTCAGCGTAGTCCAAGACTAATTTTGCGGCAACCCGGATGGTTTAGTGCAGGCTGGTGACGGCACCATATTACTGTAAATCAAGTGCCCCACCGATGTCGTGACAAGCCTATGTTTGACTTGGCGGGAAAGTTGTCCGTTGACTATACCTGCATTTCGTAAATGGGGAACTGCTGCTCAAAGAAAGCCACAGTTACGACCCCCAAGTGCAGATGTCGCTCTATGTACTGAACGTCTACATGCGTCACATCTTTGTGTACTCGCAATCCTAGGTCCAAAACATCAAAGTAAAAGAAGACGATGACTTTTTGAAGTCACTTATTCCAAAGATGGAGTAGTTTTACTTCAAGTTTTTCAAGTCAGAAGTTGAGAAGGCGTCTTCTTATCGTTTAGCACCTGTTCTAGTCTTCACTGCAGGAGTGGTTTTACTTCAAGTTTTACAAGACAGAAGTGGGTCCTTCGTAATTTTTAGCATATAATGTTGTAGTCTTCACTACCTATTTACATAATTTTTTTTTTATTTGCATAACATCCCAATGTGCCAGAAAGAACTGGAACCGTATCATCTGATACAATCTAGTCTATTTATTTAACTAACTCAATGTTTACATGGCTGTCATTTTCAAAAGAAAAATAATTAACCTCTGCAACGTGCAATAAAGAGTGCTACTTTTTTACCGAACAAAATGTTCAATGATGTCGCACATGTTTTATCAAAAATAGAGTGCGACTTTTACATCCAAGGCAAGAGCAGATACGCCATATAAATATTTATGATCTCGAAGGTAAGTTGGTAACTCACCAGCATAGAGTGCATCACGAAATAACACAATGACAGGTCCTCCTCCTCATGTGCTAGACTCCATTAGAATAAAGATTTGTTTTTGCAAAAAGCTAGCTATAATAAAATCCCACTTTTTGCTATACCCACAACGTCTTGTCCGTGTAAATGTCCAACTTTCTACTGCATTTTCTCGACGTCAGCTCGTAGACCGAGCCTATAAGAAATGATGGAAAACCGGTTGTTAAAATTTGTAGGCATTTCCTTGCTGCTACCCGTCTCGAAGAATGACGGAGAACAGTGGTTCAACAAGACTTAAACAGTTAATAACAGCTATCGCTCGTGCCGCGATTGCATACGCTGCGACGGCATTTTTTCAGCGGCGGAGCGCGACTCGGGTCCCCAATTGCATTTGGCCCCCTCGCGGTGGAAATGTCTATGAATGAATCGACATGCGGGCCACCTGTTTCAACGCTTTAGATCTCCAGGTTGCTCGCACACTAGACCGGAAGTGTTTTGGGGCTATTTCCACCTGCGCGCCAGCATGTTTCAACTCACGAGGAAGAGCGAATAGGTTGTCATTTCTCTGCTGTGACGGTTGAAAATTGGAATAAGCCGGCGAGCCCCGCGTCATATGTCCGACCTTCCCACCCTCCAAATAGACTGTGCGGAAGTAACCCGAGTACAGGTTACTGACAAAATGTATTTAAAGTAGAGTAACAAGGGTAGAGTACAAGTTTTGTACAAGTCTCCGCTTACCGTTGTCCATGTCCCAAGAGATTTTAAATGCCAGCATATCAAAGTAGTACTACATGGGGTTTCCCTCCCTCCTTCATACGTGTTCCTTGAAGATGGGCTTCTGCATGTTCGCAAGAATGTAGCACAGGGTTACTAATTTGTCTAGATGATTTCGGAGCTCATAGGGTAGCCTTGCACGCAGAATGTTATAGACTTTTAGTCTTTGAATGCAGCCCTCAACAGGACGACGATGAGAGCCAATCTTGTAGGTGCGTTTAACTTCTAATGCCGTAATTTTTTTTTATTTATAATGGAAAAGGGTGCGATTTCTAGTGGGACTTGGCACGCCATCAAATCACAGCGAATGTAAGGGAAGCCCCTGTCTGCCATTACGAGGTCATTAGGTTCAAGAAGGTTTAAAAATCGGGAGTTTGCTGTCATGTATCGGTCAGTGGATCGCGAACCAAATACATTAGAAACAAATATGGGAATCCGGACAGCGTAATGCCCACGAGGAACTTGAGAGTGTAGTCACTCTTGTAGTTACTCCAACAATTATATTGTTTGCTCACTTCAGGTAGCTTTTCGATGTGGACAGCCCATGATGATCACTGCAAGTAGGATACTTCTCACGAAACGAAGGGGACATGGTCTCCTGCTCTACATCTCTGGGAAACCAAAACCAAACATCTCTGGGTTTTGGCGTACAGCGTGTCCAGAACGGCATAGAATGTTCGAGAAGCAGTTGTGTGATGCACATTGAAGAAAACACCCAGTGCGGCAAAAGTCAGCCCATGCTTCATTTTGATTAGGAGGAGAAGTAGCCGACTTCTGAGGGTGATGTCTGTAGCCCGTGATGTCCGGACTTGTGCGGCCCAAAAACAGCAAGCAAGTTTGTTGTAAGTGTTTATACACTGTGAGGTCGATCTATGTTCTAAGTGTGGCTGTACGGGCCTACACCACAAGTAAGACGTTTCGCCAATCCATACATAGTTACATGTTCCAACCTCTCAACGCATCTCATCAAGACGGACTCAGTCATGTTTCGGTGATAACGACAGTGTGTGGATCATGTTCAATCAAGATATGCTCAGGATCAACAACTTTATTAACTATACTTCTGGCGTTCACATTAATAACAATCAAATCTTGTACGCCGTTTTAATTTATCAGTCATTTTTTTAAAGACATCTGATGGCCTGTACACTGCATGCCTTGGAAGTTCCACTATTTTATTCTTATGCTCGTTCCGGGCGTGCATTACATCCCCCACCCTTAATTTCTCGTACACCAACGTAGCTCTTTGACCACCGACTTTTAGCTTTAACACTGTCCAACAGTTTTTTCCTTGTTAACCTTACATTCAGAAAAAAGTCTTCGTTAGTAGAAATGTTTTACCCCTTTACCTCTCGCGCACTTTTAATTACACCTTTTTTTCTGTAGTTTCTAATCTTGAGGATAGCAGTATGCATCCTGTTACAAGGGCCTCTTCAAAGTCTATGAATTCTTTTTATACTTTTAACGTCAAATTCTAGCCTCTCTTTGAACACTTTGTTAACCACACTGTTTGTCAGTTGCTCTTCCGTCTCGTTGTCTGTTTTTTTTTTAATTACATTAATGATAAGGTTGTTACATTTACTTATATTTTCCAAGTCGTCTCCCTTCCTCACGAAATTTTGCACGCACAATTCTAGGCTCACAATTTTTATTCAGAAGATTCAAACTTTTGAGCCATTTCGTTAAAGCGGGAAGTAGACGCCTCGATCGATGCAAATCGCTTATCTAAGGAACCAACATGAATCCGCGGTTCAGTTAAGTTCCTTGCAGTTTTGTTTCGCCCAACCGAAATTTGCTGTAATATGTCAGGTCCCGGCTTTAGCTCAACATCACCACAGAGCTGAACCAGCATCAGAAAATTGACCGAACACTGAGACATCATAACAAGAAAAACACCCGGGCTCGGCAGCACTACAAGGGTGACAAAATTATCCCGTAAAGACTTAAACAAACGATATTTGTTACTAATCTACGTGTACAACCAGAAAGGATTACGCATCCTGCTTGGAACGGTACTTGCGGTACTACCGAGCCCACTGAAGCAGCAGTTAAGTTGCTGCCGGTTTTTCTAGACGCGCGAAGATGTTGTCGCCACCAGCATGCCGACAAAGTTATCTAACGCCAGATGTAGCACTGGGGGCCTGCGCTGGGTGCCGTGGTCTTCGATTCCAAGATAAGTTGATACGCCAGAAATATTCGTGACAGTGACTTGCTGGAAGCCTTGATGAACGATCCGCTTCAAGCTTGCAAAGTCATGATGGCTTGCTCCCTTTGGCGTAGTAGATGTTGACTGCCACAACAGAGTCTATGTGTACACCAAGAAAGGATTAGGCGTCCTGCTTGGAACGGTACTACCGAACCCACTGAAGCCGCAGTCGAGTAGCTGGAGGTTTTCGTAGGCGTAGACGAACGAAGATGTTGTCCCCACCAGCGTGCCGAAAGGATAATCGAACGCCAGATGTCGCACTGGGGGCGTGCAGTTGGGTGCCGTGGTCTTCGATTTCAAGATAAGTTGATACGCCAGAAATCTTCGTGAGAGTGACTTGCTGAGAGCCTTGATGAACGCTCCGCTTCAAGCTTGCAAAGTCATGGTGGCTTGCTCCCCGCTGCGTAGTAGATGTTGACTGCCACAACAGAATCTACGTGTACAACCAAAATGATTAGGCATCCTGAGTGGAACTGAGCCCACTTATTGGTAAATTTAAAGCGATGTCTCCAAACCGCCTCTTCTCCGGATAGGTGGCATGTGGCAATCGATACAACGTCCACCAGTGACTCAGGCATTTTGGTTGCTGCAAACAGGGCTAATAATGCGAACGCTTGAACCAGGATTTCGGTGAAAAATAAACAAACTGATTGCTGTTGTCAGCACTGCAAATGATCATACCTGTGTCAGCATTCATAGCAGGAGTGCGAAGCAGGCAACCGAGACTCGTGACCTACTTTAGGACTGCACTGCGCTCATCGTCAGGTGATATAGACTCGTAGCCATTAAGTCCTCCGGGTTGGAACTGGTTCATATTTGTGGTTCCAATACCTTTCTCGGAAGATTTTTTTTTTCTTGGGGGGGAGGGGGGGGGGGGGGGGGGCAGAAATGTGACTACAATGCAACGAGGCCTGAGAGTCATGTGAATAAAGGATACAGCTGAGGTTGATACAAGACGAAGTAAAGCTACAGCCGCCTGCATCTGTTTGTGTAGCAGCCCGAAAGAAAGAGCAGATTTTATTTATAGAAAAAGCGCTTAATTCATGTTATACAAATCTAAATCAACGAGACACAGGAAGAGTGTGAGGATCTACATTTTTTTTTTTTTTACCTTCAGTTCGCCTCCAAGAGCTGCAGCCCTATAAAGTGGTGATGATTTTGTTACGACGTGAAAGAAACATGCATGCAGACTCACCTACCAAGTACTCATACCAACATGTCTTACTTAAGACACGGGTAGTCTAGCTATAAGAAACTACAGTTTTTCATACCTCCAGTTACTCTCCAAGGTCTGCAGCACCTTGAAGGGTGATGATTATGCTACGAAAAAGAAGCACGCAAGAAGAAACATGCAGATTGACCCACCACGAGCTTATTTCATGTCAGACACGTTTAAACTAAGACACATGTAGAGTAGCTATGAGAAACCATATAATATCTCTTACCTTTAGTTACCCTCCGACATCTGTATCACCACAAAATGGTGAGGATTCTGTCTGTGGCTGATATTTCTCATCATCCACTTCGCATAGCCGATCACTACAGGACTAAGCCTTTTCGTTGAACGCTACATCATATGCTTGTTTTCTCCACCTAGGTTATGCAAATTGTCATGACGTCGCAATATTCCCTCCGTTTCACTTCAGGATATTAGCGACATGCGCGACAAAAAGCGTCGCTGCGGCCAGCTTTCCACAATTGGCCAAACCGCAGGCACAGGAGCATTGTCACACTGTCAACTTCGACGGTGTAAGTTTCGAAATGCGATGGCTCCTAGCTTCCACTGTGCTTTTTAAACACACCATCGAACTTGTCGTCGCAACTGATGGAAAGTAGCCAGGGTAACAACTCTTGACGTCACGGCGAGGCAAATCCAACGTTAGGCAAATCTTAGTCGTGACGTAACAGGATGGAAACCAAAAGAGGGAACTCCCAAAAGGTGTCGGTGCTAATACCGCAGCGATGGCTACGAGCGCGAGCTCCTTGCTCAGTGACGCACCTTGGCTGCCCGATCTCTAGCGCAACAGAACCAACTATCAACTCTATGTGCACGGGATTCTAGCCTTCGCTGCAGTACGTAAGTACATCCTAACGCATATACATCGAATAAAAGCAAGGAATAATTTCGCAAAGGAACGCTCGTTGGTTCCGATCCGCACACTGCAGTGATCTCCGCATCAAGACATTGCCGATGTTGCAGTTTCTCGCCATCTACATTCAGCCTTCTCCCGTTGCCGGGTGGCGTACGAAGTTACCGGAAAGCCTGCTGAGGCATAAATATGTGACCGACCATTCATAGCCGGATGTTTTGCCCTCAGATATTGCAAGCGGCTTGCGGTAGGGCGGTGGAAAAATGGTCGGTGCATATGACGGAGATGCGGGGTCCGTCGAGGGTTTACCTCCAACAAAGCGTGCACTGCAAACTCTCCACCATATCATGGGCTTTCATTCTCTGTCGCACTGAAGAAAACTAAAAATCTGACAAATTGCACTCGCGTCACACGTACGGGAATGCAAGTGCCAAGCACGCTAGCGAGCTACCTACTTCATGCGACGTACGGAGAGATTCCAACGCTCTCGCTGGTCTTGCAGGCAGGGGCGTGTCGAGAAACGGAAATACTTCGTTTGTTCCTGGAGTACAATTCTTGTAACTATGCGTGCAGCAAACAACACAACAGTTTGTGATTGATATTTTCGACATCTCGCCGCTTCGCAGGCTTCGCTACCTGCAGACCGACGACGTCTCCTCAGTCCCGTTGAATAATTCACCGAAGGGTCGCACACGGCGCCACCGTCTTGTCACACGATTGGTATAGTGATCAGTGGATTGCGCGAAATACCCCAAGCCGCACGGCGATAACTGGCCAGTGTCGTCCCAAGCGGCACAGATTTTGGCCAAGCATTGGCCATTGGCTGGGAGATATAACAATGTTCTCCAACCGTTACTCTCTTTGGACATCGAGATACTTGGCCTTAATCTTCGAGAAGTCTCTCTCTTCTGGAAGAGTTCCTAAACTTTGGAAATCAGCCAGAGTTGTTCCCATCTTTAAATCTGGAAACAAACAGAGCCTTCTCAATTACAGACCTATTTCATTGACCTCTACCTGTAGTAAGCTCCTCGAGCATATAGTCTACTCCCATGTTTCCGAATACCTCGAATGCAATTCAATTATCTGCCCTCAGCAACACGGTTTCCGTCGTCATTTCTCAACCATCACGCAACTACTGGAATTCACTCATGATATCGCCACGACTTTAAACAATAAAGGACAGGTAGATGCCATATTCATAGATTATTCGAAGGCATTCGATAAAGTTTCTCATTCCAAACTACTGTTGAAGTTAAAGGTCATACTTAAAAATTCCCTTTTACTCGACTGGATCACTGATTATTTAAAAGACCGGTCACAGTTTGTTTCGTATGGGAATGCTAATTCATCAGAAGCGACGGTTAGTTCAGGTGTTCCGCAAGGATCCGTATTAGGGCCCCTTTTATTTCTCCTGTATATTAATGATATTGTAGATAACATTCCCGTTAAAGTTCGTCTTTATGCCGATGACTGCGTTCTATATAACGATATTCATTCGGCTAATGACCAGTTGTTACTTAATGAATCCTTCGCACGCTTCTTCAATTGGACCAAGCAATGGCAAATGGAAATAAACTTTGAAAAATCTGTGTTTATGAAATTTACGAATAAGAAATCACCTCTCGTTTTTAGCTATGGCATTGATGAAATAGTACTAAGGGAGGTAAGCGACTTTAAATATTTAGGTATTATTTTTACTTCCAACCTTAAATGGGATAGGCACGTCGACTATATTTGCTCCCGCGCCCTCAGAAAATTGGGCTATGTTAAACGCACGTTAAAAAATTCGTCTAAAGAGGTAAAATTAACCGCTTTTAAAACTCTCGTGAGGCCGATTTTGGAGTACGGTTCAGTGGTCTGGGACGTTCATTTAAAAAAGGACATTAATCTCATTGACTCTGTTCAGGCTAAGGCTATCCGATTTATCTCCAATCGATATGATCGACACGTTTCACCTTCATCCGCTTTGCCAACATTAGGGCTAGAATCTTTATCGTTAAGGCGAACTATCGAGCGATTGAAGTTGTTACATAGAATTGTTAATAATGTAAGTGGCATTGAATGTATGAAGTATATTTCCTTCTCAGATATTTCGCGCACTAGGCGTTCCCATCCCTTAAATATTGTACCCTTTCGTTCTCGCGTAAACTGTTTCAAAAATTCCTTTTTTCCGCGCACTGTTGAGCTGTGGAATAGTATTGACGGTTCTACGCCTATGCTCCAGTACGACGACTTTGTTATAAAACTCGCGAAAGTTGACTTTCTTTGATGTTTGGTGTTTCTGGCGAATGATTTGTTGTTGAATATGTTCTCGTTTATTGTTCTCTCTACTCATGTTTTTAGTTGTGTAATCCACTCCTGCAATGACCTCAACTGAGGTCGCAGTATACATAAATAAATTAATAGTAATAAATAAAATAAATAAATGTAACCCACTTTTTGTTTGTTCCTTTATATAATGTTTCTTCAGCAGTTACCCCCACCTTGTGTAATGCCCGCAAGGGCCTTCAAGGTTTAATAAATGATGATGATGATAGACTTTTCGCAAATGGCCGAAGTGTGTCCATTCACCAGCCAATGCTTCGCCGATGGCGGATGGCCAGAGAAAGGTCATTCATCGGGCAGTGGCTGGCCATTATCTAGCCATTGGCGAAATTAAACATTGCCAGGCATTGGCGAACGATTGGACCGAATCTGTGCTCCTTGGGATGCCAGTGTCGACCGAATGTGCGGTTTTGCACCACGTCTCGATATCGGGCAGGTATTGGCGTACCACCGTTTAACCGCTGGCCTAGTATGGGAGAAATATCGTGCAAGTACTGCCCAAATCGGACTGTCGGCCAGGTATCGGAGAGATGTCGCAAATTCTTCTCCTCTCCATCGGTTGGAACGTTGCTTTTGCTCTCGCTTTGTATCGACAATATTGGCGGTATTGGATTGCACGTTAATTGCAGATATAAGGCGGACCTCGCACAAATACACGTACAAACGTAATTGTTTTCAATTGCCCATGGAAGTTTCTTAAACCACTGTCATTACTCACAACTTGTTCTCGACACATTTAAGAAGGTGATACTTCTTATTGGAACGGAAAAAAAATTATTCAGTAGAATTGCTTTGTTTTCATGCCAAGAAAAACTCACAAATCAAACACAAAGGACCATAGAGATTAGAGTTTCAGTAGATAGCCCCGAAGGCTCCAATAACGATACCAATACTCCACCGTCACCTTTGCGCATATATCGTAATGCTTTGAAGAGTATCGGAGGTATCGGAACGATCTACTGAAACTCCCCATTGGGCAGGACTACTATCAGAAGCATACTTATGAATAAAAACGCGGTTTCATGTAATCCGTGATAGACGCATAATCGGACTGGGGCAGAAGAGAGCAACGCTCGAGAAAGGTCTCCCACATCGAACGGAAGTATCGCGATCACCCTCCGATGAGCAGTTGTTTTATGGAAGTGAGTTAAACAAACACAGCACGATAAGTCCATGAATCCGACGAAACGAAAATGAGAGCCGTTTACAACTCCCTGTAGTGCCGGATTAGAGCGCAGCTCTTGAGGAGGAGGATGGAAGGGTACTAAGGGATAGGTGACTCCCTGAGGTCACGTGACCTCCGTGGGGGGGGGGGGGGGGGTCACGTGTCTTCAGGGATGGTCACGTGACCTCAGGGGGGGTGACGTGAGGGTAACTCTCATAACCATCGTGACCCTCGTGAGGGAACCCTCGTGACTCTCGTGAGAGTAACCCTCGTGACCCTCATGAAGGTAACCCTTTTGAGGGTTACTAACCCTCCTAACCCTCGTGAGGGTAACGCTCGTGACCCTCGTGAGGGTAACCCTCGTGATCCTGGTGAGGGTAACCTTTGTAACCCTCGTGAGAGTAACCCTCGTAACCCTCACGAGGGTAACCCTCGTGACGTCATTATGGGAAACTTCCCATAGTGCAACGCGCGGTTACGCTGACGGCGACGCCGCTCTAGCCGGAAACGGGTGCCTAAGAGCTGCGCTCTAAAAGGCCAGGACCGAAAAGTTGGCATGGACGTATTCCGGCCGTTATCGACAAAAAACCACGGTCGCGACTGCGACGCACAAAAAGCAGGAGAACATTGAAGTGCGCGCATTTTGGAAACCGGACCTACGTGGCCCCCTACCCATTACCATAATTTGGTAAACGGCAAAATCTACACTCCCAGTGTGCCCATCATCGCTGCAGAGCGAGTCACATGACAAGTTCTCGTCGAAGCGTTTCTGTCCTACGGAAGGCGGTCACGTGTTTCGCTATACCCCTATGATTCGCTTGAAGCGGTCGTCGCGCTCGCTCAGTCACACGAAGACTCAAAAGTAGGTGGGGCGGCTTAACAGAAGGCGAGGAGACAATGCAGCTAAGCTTGCTTGCTGCATTGTCTGTCCTTGCTTGCGTTGTCTGTCCTTCTCGGGCTAAAAGTAAACACATTCCGTTTTGCTTGTATTTTAGAGCGCGACTCTCAGGCGCCCGTTTCCGGCTTGAGCGGCGTCGCCGTTGGCGTCGGCGTAACCGCGCGGTGCATTATGGGTATATTTCCCCGCTAAACTTAGCAGGAAATTTTCCCCCCGAAATTCGGCAGGAAAATTTTCTCCCTAAATTTAGCGGAAATATTCCTCGCTAAATTTAGCAAAATATTTCCCCACTAAATTTAGCGGAAAAATTCCACGCTAAATTTTGCGGTAAACTTTCCCCGCTAAATTTAGCGGGAAAATTTTTCTGCTAAATTTGGCTGAAAAAATTTCCCGCTAAATTTAGCGGGAAAATTTTGCCGCTAAATTTAGCGGAAAAAATTCCCCGCTAAGTTTAGCGGAACAAATTCGACGCTAAATTTGGCGGAAAAAATTTCACCGCTAAACTTAGCAGAAAACGTTCCCCGCTAATTTTAGCGAAAAACGTTACCTGCTAAATTTAGCGGAAGAAATTACCCGCTAAATTTAGCGGAAAAAATTTTCCCGCTGCTGCGCTCTAATTCGGCGTTACAGGGGATTGTAAACGTCTTTCATTGTTTCTTCTTTTTTCAAAGTCGATTTTAAGGAGATCAAGAAATGCGGACACCTCACCAGCATAGCCGATTCACAAACGACACTCTCCACACTCAACGATACACGGCGGCGGGTACGGTGTGTCAGGAAGGTGTCGGCGCGACTCACCCGATACTTTACAGCGACAGTAGAGAGTTTTAGTAGATCGTGTTTTCAGGCCACGCTAATCGTAGCGGGAGCTCGCGCTGCCACTTCGATGCATGCTCTGAAGCGCGCGCTCGTAGCGGTAGCGGGCCTTTGAAAACGATCTACTAAAACTCCCTAGTATCTGCCGGATCAAAATGGTATCGGCACAATCTTTTCGATTTGACGCTAATATCGGCGCAATACTTTATGCTGTCTTCGAAACATTGAGAAAGCTCCGTGGGAGCTCGCCATCAGCACGCGCTGAGCAACTACGTGCTCGGTAACATTGGTACTCAGCAATGGCCGCCAGTAAATGCCCCCTATGGGGAAAAGCAAGCAAACTGAGAGAAACAGGCGAAATCTGAAATAAAAACTGTACCGTTATTATTAAATATATTTCTTCTGCTCTAATACTTTCGTGGTACCCACCGATTTTTATTTTTTTTTTAAAGCGGAGCTCCTTTTTTCTTTGAAGCACGCAAACGTTCCCTGATCAAGTAGCAAAGACGACGAAGAAATCAGGGGCAGTGTACAGGATACCCTACCTGTTCGACACTTTTGGAGTTCCAATCTCCCGTGCCCGTAAAAATTCTGCAAAATCAGGTAAATAATTTTGGACCTTTTAAGTAAATTAATCCGATCAACTTGGGAAATTATGTTGCCTTTCTGCAGCACAAAGCAAACGAGCCTGTGCAGCCTGTGGCACATTTAAAGTGTGGTGCTGAGAAAATTAATAGAATATGCATTGTATGCAGATCTCACTCGAGAGGCCGATTTCTAACAATTACTACCAATAGTCTCGAGGTTTATCGTTAGCATGTCAGCTGTAACGAGATGTTTTATGTCTGTGACCAGGGGTGCTATGTTGCGCTTTTTGGACTCCCAGGAGACTTGGAAGAGGGAAGTGACGTCAACGACTAGAGAAACGCAGATTGGATGTTGACAGAAGAAAACAAAATCAACATCCAATCTGCATTTGCTGCGTTGTTGACGTCACTTCCCTCTCCCTAGTCTCCTGGGAGTCCAAAAAGCGCAACATAGCCCCCCTGTTATCTGCGTTAGGCTACAAGTTCGGCGGTTTGAAGTGAGCCAAGCTCTAAACCTTTGTTAACAATTCCTACTGATGAAGAGAGAAGTGTGATAAGGAAAATTACCTTTCTTACTACATATGCCGTGCGCCACACAACCTTCTTTACTGGCGGTCATAGCCTCAGCCTAAAGACAGCAAATAAGCTGCGCTTAGAGTATCGGCACTTCATTCCCTGATGTTCTAATGGGTACCGCCATGTTTGGTGCCTTGTGCAGAGCGGGTGCAGTTGGCGATTGTTATCATTCGAGAATATGAGTTGCTGAGCTTTAGATACGGTCTGAAGAAGCTCAGACGATATCGTTTTACTCTCTTCTGAACTGTTCTGATATTCCTGGGGGACAGAAACTTGCTTCCTGCAATTTCAAATGAGGCTTCATATTCGCGAATTTCAACGATGGTGGAACCACGGTGTGAGAACAGTGCTCCCTAGATCCTGGATTATTGTTTCACAATAAGGCGTATTTAACACTTTCCTGGCATGAGGAAATAAAGGCTCTAATACTGCTCATATATAGCAGAGCTAGAATTGCTTACGCGTCGCAGACCCAGCCTCGTACCGCTGTTCTACGATGATAGTCCATACGACAACCATTTTGAAAGGCTCCAGTGCGCCCCTATAGGTTGTGAAAGTTGGGAGAAAATGGCAACAATACTTTTTAGCACTAAGGTATTCAAGTGTTCTTAGTCTGAAGCGTAGTTGATTTATTGGCTCTACTTCAGCCATAGCTTGCTATTTTGCTGCCGAGCACGTGCTGACTTCAACCTTCCATAATGCTTCCATGAACGAGAGAGCATTGCGATCATGCACTCTCAAAACGTACGCAAATGTGGAGTTTTATGAAAGCCACGTATTGCGGTAAAATAAAAGACTCCGGTCCGGAACATTTATGTGCAGTCTGCTTTTGCGAAATATTTCAACCATTATTGCAATGTCAAACCATGCGATAACTCCAGATACAATACCTACAAATAGTGCACTGTACTACGACGGCAGATGTTGTGTTAAGCGTTGCTGGGATGGTTAGTTAGGTCGTTTTTTAATGCATTAGTTTCCTAGTTCATGCGCTGACCTTTAACTGGTTTGGAGCACACTTGTATAAAGTTTTCAACGTCGCCACGGGATGGCGCCACAGCCCTACTGGCTGTGGAAACTGGCAAGGAAACACCCTCTGCAAGGGCCTTCAGATGGCGGCGGTGTGCATATTACTGCAATGGCTGTTATGAGCTCCTCCCAACACTGGAAATAACGTCCGTTGTTTATGTTGCAGTAGTTGTAGTAGTTGGTGGTGTTGGAGTTGGCAACTGTAGAGCGTTTGCCGTCAATGTTGCGAAATGCAAAATCCTTTAAAAGATCGCCCGCTAACGCCACCGGCACGAATCGAACCTGCGTGCGAAGCGGTGGCGTTAGTTACCACAGGGCTACGCCACACTTTTTTATACCTTTATGAAATGGTTGTTTAGTACTTAAAACACATTTACAAGCAATCAGGAGAGCATGTCACTGCGTACACTTTAAAAATTGGGATTTCGTAATACAACACACACGAAAACAAAGGGAGAGTACAGAAATCACGCAGCATAAGACGCCGAGCTAGCAACGGCAGCCAGTCCACACCGTTAACAAGAACTTTAACTCAGGGATTTTCTAGTACCCGAAGTTATAGAGTGACTATAATGTACTACGCAAGCGGTCCAACTGGCGCAACTGTCTATGCGACTTCCGGGAGGCGAAATGAAGCAGACAGCAACCAGTCCTACGTTTACGGTGCTCCTGCGCCTTGCCTATGGGAAAACGCGCGTGGATTTTGTCTCTTCGTTGAAAAATAACACGGATCACTTTTGTTAGTTCGGCCGTACCGAATAGTATGCCCCTTTATTAACATTGTAAAAGTGTAAATGCTTTTGTTACAGGATTTTTTTTTTTTTTTACCAGTGAATGATGTTAAACTTCTCAATAGTTCCGGCCCACACCTCTGTTCCATAGCAGGTATGTAAAAACGAGCGACGATTCTAAGCAAAATAACAATCCAAAGAAATGTAGAGTGTTTTCAAGGTTCGCCAGAATTCCGGTGATGCTTATATATTGCTAATATGAAAATCTTGTCACATATATAAAACTGACCCCGTCGCGCATCCTTAAGGGCGGTCAAAAACGTTCAAAACGTAAATAAAAAGTATGTGAGCTGTGAAAACTGTATTTTTGTTTTTTTTTGTTTTTTTCTCTGCTGGTCATCTTTCATCGGGCACCTATTCTCTGAATTTTTCTTAGTTTTAAATCTTTCGAGCGTGCGAATGATGTTTTGAACGCAGAACAAGCATCTTCGCACATATTCATGAGCAGCAGGAATAAAGCTGGAGTTGTTTACTGCAAATCGGAGTATACTACGTGGCCTTCAATTTGTTTTGATCGTCTGCATGCACAAGGAGTTACTGATCCAGTGATACTGCTTAGCTATTTCCGTCTCTCTTAGTTTATGTCCTTCGTTCATTTGGCACGTACATCCCCCATGCTGGAAACTGCCGACGCCGTTTTCGCGCTAACAGTGTATGACAGTGCACATAAATACATATACGAAGCCGTTTTAGCACAGTTTTAATACCATGAATTGGAATTAAAGACCCCATAACTGATCAATTACTTCGTCTGCGTGACTGAGAATTGTTTCAATCAACATAGTACGTTCGACATATCCGTGATATTTGCTCTAATAATAAAGCTCAGGGTGAAAGTGCACTCGTTTTTTCCCATAGTAATACATCACCGGAAGTCGATATCCGACTGCTTGCTGTCCGCTTCAGTCTTTCAACAGCACGCTGGCGCCGTTTCAACCTCGAGCGTACATTATAATAACTCAATGCCCAAGCCCCCTCCACGCGCTCTCTGGGGAAAAGAAATAGCCGATAAATAAGTGCCGTTGTAGCACTTCTCAATGCCAAAAGCTCGTGCGGAAGACGCGCTTCCACGAGCACCTGAATAAAAAAAAAAGAAACGAACGTTCGAAATAGAGCAGAGAGGAACAGCTCTATCTCTGAAGCATCTGAGCTGTGGAGGAAGAAGGTATTTGGCGGCGTCGATTGGGCACGAGCGAAAAGCGCGTGCCGAACGCCGGTCGGCGCGCACGGAATGTAATAAGGAGTATTCACTGGGCGCCATATTTGTTGGGTGATGGTCTAGAGTGCATGCTCTGAACGAGCCTACATTAATCGGCTGCTCAGACCCGCAATCTTGAGGGTGCCGGACTGCAACGTTACAAAAGAACTGTGGAAGCTCGGCCAGCAGCACGCGCTCAGCAGTCCTGCACAAGCTATGGCCGCCGTGAATGGTTGGGTTTTCCTTCTCCGTCGTCCTGCTTACCATGTCCAGGTGGCCTGTTTTGTTCCGAACGCTTTTGTTCACGCGGTTTCCGAACGCACGGCCGATGCCCAATGACGTCGCCGGACTTGTCGCTCTATCTCTGCGACTGTACTGTAGATATTTCGAGAAGCTTGGCGCTAAGACGCATAGGAACGGAGACCACACTGAATTGACTGGTTATAGCAGTGATTACCCTATACACCCCCTAGGGGGTGTACACCCCCCCCCCCCTTATTTTTCTGAAGGCATCCCCTTTATTCGCAACGACTCCTCTATTCACATTGCACATTCCCCCCCCAACCCCCCTCCCTAAAAATTTAGACACCCCCTCCTAATTTCAATTCCTGGGGAAACCCCTGGGTTATAGGAAGCGACGCCGTGACGTAACATCTAGCAACCGAAAATCGACGACGACGTCCACCTTCGCCTAACGTCTCTCGATAAAATCCACACTCTCAAGTTCCGCCAATCATTGTTGTGGAAACGCGCTAGACACGTGCCACGAGCGGGTGCTCCGCCGCCATTCGCTTCCAAGGGCCACTAGAGACACGGACCTCGTGCACTGGCGCATTTGACGCAACTAGCAAAATAAAATGCGAAAAGATTGAGAAGATTTATCTTCGCCGATTTCGGCGCCGTCACGTGTGACCCTAGTGATCCTTGTGACGTCACGCGTGACCCTCGTGACGTCACATGTGACGTCACGTGTGACGCCATTATGGGAAACGTCTCATAATGCAACGCGCGGTTACGAGTGATGTCACTCCTGACCCTAGGGACCCGTGTGACGTTATTCGTGACCCTCGTGATGTCACACGTAATGTCACGTGAGACGTCATTATGGGAAACGTCCCATAATGCAACGCGCGGTTATGCCGACGGCGACGGTGACGGCGACACCGCTCAAGCCGGAAACGGGCGCCTAAAAGCTGCTCTCTAATAACTGTTTTGCACCTGTCAGTGGCCCAACACACCGGTAGACACGGCTGTACCGGTCCGCCAGGTATTGCGTGAAATAAAAACATTTCGTGAAACTATTGAATTTTTGCATTTTCTTCCCATCCTGTTTCTTAACCCAAAAAAGCCCTACTGGCCACACTGAAGTGTGACGACCGAAATGGTACAAAGTGGGCAGTGAACCACATTTGAGATTTATAACAAGGCGTTTGATATTGCGAAAATAATGCTTGGAAGCTGATTGACTAATGCACAAAAAGCGCTCCACATATTATGTTTAAGCCTACCTATGCGACCTGAAAGTCTGTACCATTTGTGACGTCGCACCACTGGGGAGAGCGCGGAAATTTGAATTTGTTTCTTCGTCACCTTCATTTACGTTTTTCTTCCTTTTTTTTTTTTTCAATAGCTATTTTAAATTTCGAGACAATAAATAGCTTTCCTGAGGACTTCCGTGTATTCAGAAAATTCAATTTTTCGGCGGTAGCTCAAAACAACGGCCTGAGTATCACTTTAGAATTCAGACAAGAAAAACACAGAACGAATCAGAGCTGAAAAAGCCAATAATTGAAGTCTTGTAGTGCCAAAGTAAAGTAATTACGAAGTAATTATTTTACTTTCGTGAAACATTTGTAATAAATTACTTTTCCTGCACTAGTATTTATAATATGGAAGAACTAAATTTGCTGGAAAGTTGTTGTAATTGTAAGTAAATTACATTTATCAGGTCTGTGTTGTGAAAACTCACTAACCGTGCTGCCCAAAATAGAGCCTCTCTCCCGCATTTGTAGACTTGGAAGCTGAAATCTAAAATCTGACAGACATCTTAGCATTGAGGGGCACATAGCGTTCCCCTTCAAGAATCTGATGAAACCGTTCACAGGTCCTCGGCCTCTCCTGGTACAGCGATGCAGGGGTGCCACGTGACCCGGCTGCTGGTGTCTTTCGGATCGCTTGTATTCCTGCGCAGCGTCGCATCAACCAACCCAGACTCTAGTCAAGAAGAGGGACAGCATCTTCGGAAGGGTACCTCTTTCCTCGGGTGAAGACCTCTTCTTTTCTCATTGTATAATCCGAAGCGAACTTTTGAGCTCAAAATTGAACGTCTGCATTTCTAGCCGCCGAGTGATCAAAATATTAAATATTCAAACGTTTATTTATCTACAATAACTAGAGCGACAGTCGTATGGCAAACATAAAAAGATCCGCTTTTGTATAATCCGCATGAGCACAATCGCAGCTGGGATACGTTTGTCTTATTTTTATTCAATGCTTAGATGTATCTTGTTAAACCCGTCTGCATTAATAAAATAAAGCAAATATAGCGACATAAAATGCCTGCCGAGGTTTGTTAAATATTCAAAAGTAAGTTTATAGGCCCCTATTGTTGAAATTAAGTGGAGTCGGTAGCCATGGTAGTTTTCGCGCCGCCACGGCTCGCTCTTTAGTTTGGGGGCTTCTTCGGAGGCAATAGGTGAGCGGCGTTTGGCAACTTCCGGTTCCTTAGGCAATTTTGTTTAGCTGTTGACAAGCGACGTCGATCATTTGCAAGCATTTCTAAGCATGGTTCTGAAAACTAAAGTCTGGAGTTTTCAGAATTATGCTTGCAAAGGCTTGCAGCTCATTGTTGTCGCTTGTCAATGGTGAAACAAAATTTCCTAAGGAACCGGAAGTTGCCAAACGCCGCTCACCTATTGCGAACATGGCTCGGTAGCATCGTGGTTTTAAAACGAACTGCGTTACCATAGCCCGCTCGTTCTGGCCGGCTCTTACATGCATCGAAGCGCTGATGTAGCGCTGCTCACGTGTCGTGCAGCTACTTATCGTCTGCCATGAGCAACAGTTTTGACGGAGCGATACAAAGCTGGCGAACGCTCCCGTCAGCACGCGCTTAGCGCGAGGTCAACGCTATGCTTGTATACATGTAAACAGGCCTTTACCGCTCATTCACACTGGAAGCGGATCCGCGTTCGCAAAGCGGTTGCGAACGCGGTTGTGTAAAGATCCAGTACAATTGCACACGCACTCGATGACATCAAGTGCGCGTGACATTGTACTGAATCTTTATAGAACCGCGCTCGCAACCGCTTCGCGAACACGGATCCGCTTCCAGTGTGAATGAGCGGTTAGAGCCTTAAAGGGACACTGACACCCCCCAAAAAATATTTTTCATTTTTTGCCAGGCGCTTTATTATGGTGTCGGAGGACTACCCAATTAATATTTTGCAACAGAGTAGCGTATTTTTTTAATAAAGCCAAAAAACGCAACTGCGCGAAACCGAAACCGAAACGGAGAAGTGGAGAGGATAGCGGGAGTGGCGGAAGTCACGTGGCTACACCCGAACGCGCTTTTTTTTTTTTTTTCCTCCTTTTTTTTATTTTTTCTCCTGCCGCGCAGCAGACGACGTTGACGACGTCGTCCACAGAGTTGCGGTTAGTTTCCCGTGCGATTGCTTTGCATTTATGTGTTCCGCTCGCTGTTCTCCACTTCTACGAGTTGTGAAATGAGTAGCGATTCGGCGACGTCTTCGTCCAGATCGGCTTGCCGGTCGGGCGTGTCGTATGGAACGAATCCTAATTGTTTTGTTCTATCCAAGATTTCTCTTTCGAAGGAAGAAAGATTCGCCGGTACCGCGAACGAAGTAGAGGTCCCACGCCCGTCGTCCCCTGCCATCGCCGTCCAGCACGCTAGTCCCAGTCCCACGATACGCGATACGACGCTGACGACGCCATGTTGAGAACTATCTATGCAGTGAACGCACAGAGGCTTCCGGTTGTGTGTGCACCTTTTTTTTAATCAACGTTATTGCAGCTTTTTAGAAGCCAGAAAAAATGGGTTTCATATTTATTTCTATTTTTAATATTGACTGTGTGCCTTCAATGACCCACGACTTCGATTAAATTTGGTAATCGCATCGATACCTTAGGAAAAGAGAGTGAGCGAGACTCGAACCGGCTAGTTCTTGATCGGCGGTTTTCGGGCGGAAAGAAACCGAATTTCGAGCCGCAAATTTTGTTCTGGGTAGTTGGGCCCTCATATGTCATGTACGACTAAAAATCTCGGCGAGCATAAATGCCCTGTCAGTGTCCCTTTAAAGGGATTATCCGGTCAAATTTCGTATTCGTGAAAACATTTAGACCTCATTGTCAATGGCTGTAGGAGCATCTTCCACGACAAATCTGAAATTTGTGTGCTTCCCTGGAGGAGTAATTGTATTTTAACCCAAGCGTGCATAAACGTCGTTTTCCTCTTCTCCCTTCAGGGAAGCGGAGTTTCTGAGGTAACATCAGGCAAAGAACGCGCCGAACTGAAGTGCACTTCGAATTTTGTCCTCCGCGTGAGCGGTACGACGTGGTTCACCCTCGCTGCTGCGCTAGATTTTTTTAAGAATGAAAGGGTATTTTCGTTGTGCGGTTGTCACGCTCCACACTTCTCCGCGACATTTACAGTGGCGAGTAATATGGAATGCTGCGGTGCGTCGGGAGCACTGTGTTCCCACGGAGGAATGAGGCATAGGATATGACAATTGCAAGACTGGTGTGACGTCACGTCAGGGATGGGAGTGCAGCCGTTGATACTTGCGAAATTCGGCATGGAGTTTCGTTCAATTATCCGTCGTTGATTACACTAAATTGGGGTGTCGTTTAATGGAATAAAAATGGCCTATGTTAATCATTAGGCTCCCACCAGGTAACCATCACGAAATCTTAAGAACTTCCGGTTTTCACCGGACAATCCCTTTAAGGCCGGTTCAGACACTTGCGTTTGAGTGCGTTTGACTGCGTTGCGTCGAGTGCAGAAAGCCACTCACCGGCACATCTGTGCTTCGTATGAAGCATGGAATCCAATTCAAGGAATCATCTTGGCACGCGATATAAGCAGCAGGGATGTCCTGGTTTCTCGCAGCCGCAACGCAGTCAAACGCAGTCAAACGCAACTGTCTAAACCAGGCTTTATACCCCTGTTACACGGGCACACTTAAAGGGATTATCCGGTCAAATTTCGTATTCATGAAAACATTTATACCTCATTGTCAATGGCTGTAGGAGCATCTTCCACGACAAATCTGAATTTTGTGTGCTTCCCTGGAGGAGTAATTGTATTTTAACCCAAGCGTGCATAAATGGCGTTTTCCTCTTCCACCTTCAGGGAAGCGGAGTTTCTGAGCGCGCCGAACTGAAGTGCACTTCGAATTTTTTCCTCCGCGTGAGCGGTACGACGTGGTTCACCCTCGCTGCTGCGCTATAATTTCTTTTTTTTTTTTAGAATGAAAGGGTATTTTCGTTGTGCGGTTGTCACGCACCACACTTCTCAGCGACATTTAAGGGCTGTTTATACTCCGACGTTGAGCGCACTGAACGCAGCGTAGCGCAGAACGCGCGCCTTTTATTGGCCGGCAACCAGGAACTCGATATCTGCAACCAATAAGTACCTGCGCGCGCTGCGCTACGCGGCGCCCGACGACGTTACGTTGGAGTATAAATGTACCTTTACAGTGGCGAGTAATATGGAATGCTGCGGTGCGTCGGGAGCACTGTGTTCCCACGGAGGAATGAGGCATTGGATATGACAATTGCAAGACTGGTGTGACGTCACGTCAGGCATGGGACGCAAGCCGTTGATACTTGCGAAATTCCGCATGGAGTTTCGATCAATTATCCGTCGTTGATTACACTAAATTGGGGTGTCGTTTAATGGAATAAAAATGGCCTATGTTAATCATTAGGCTCCTACCAGGTAACCATCACGAAATCTTAAGAACTTCCGGTTTTCACCGGACAATCCCTTTAACCGCAGTTAACTCAGCTTAACTGCTGTTGCGCGGCACCACAGATACCGCACTATAGACCTTTTTCGCATAACCTCAAACCAGCCAGTAACTGACGTACCCTCAACCTGGTGCATTTTTGGATTGCCCGCTGACACAGGGTATGCAACCACAAAGGGTATGGGCGAAAAGGCTTAAAAACGGACGTCGTGCATGAGTTAGTTCCGAGTGCTCCTTTTTACCGTGCTGCAATTTTCGAAAATCTACGGTTGTTTGGCTACCACTGCGTGGTCGTGGGATGGATAAATAATTTTAAAAAGCATAAGAGCACTAGCAGAAAGTGTGCCATGAGCACAAGAAGCTGCAGCGTGAGTGGGGCTGCAATGTTATCGAGCTTCGCATTTTCCCCAAGGATCCTTATTTATGAAGTCAGTCGATTGCGAGCTTGAATCGCGAGAGATTCGTATCAGACTCAACGTCATGTTTAAGTTACCGACCACTTCGTCTACGACAAGAGGACCGATTTCAATTCCCGGTGCAGGTGGTCCAATTAGGTTATCACTGCAAGCCCCGTGGTATGTGAAAGGTATAAAAAAGTCTACATGCCACCACTCAAAATGGAGCTATCAAATGCCGAGAGCTTACCTGCATAGACTACATTAAACTGCTCATATATACTTCGCTGCGGAAACTCAATCAAAACACCCCACCGTCTTCGTCGTCGTTCTCTCGAGGAGGCAAGGTGATGGCCTGTGAGTAGCCGGCTGAATTCAAGCGGACAAGCTCCAACCAAGTTATTGCAGCCCACCATAGCCAAGTCTAGCCAAGTTCCCCCCATACCACACCGTTGCCTACCCAGATCGCTGTGCTGCCAGAACTAGCCGGTATTTCTTTTTCTAAGCCGCTAGACGGCGTCGTCGGCGCCGCAATTCTCAAGATGGCGGCGCCGTTAAAGAAAAGGTCCATAGAGTTATTATAATGTACGCTAGAGGTTCAACTGGCGCTAGTGTCTATGCGACTTCCGGGAGGCAAATTGAAGCAGACAGCAACCAGTCTACTTTTGCGGTGCTCCTGTGCATTCCTATGGGAAAACGCGCATGGATTTTGTCTCTTCGCCGGACATGAATAACTTTTATTATTTCGGTTGTACCGGATAGTACGTACCTTTAATGATATTGTAAAAATGTAATTGCTTTAATTACAGCATTTTTCTTTAGCATTGAACGATGTTACGCTTCGCTATATTTCAGGCCCAAACCTCTGTTTCATGGCAGGTATGTAAAAACGAGAGACGATTCTGAGCTAAATAACGATCGAAAGGGATGTAGAGTGTGTTCAAGGTTCGCTAGCATTCCGGTGGCGCTTACATATTTGTAATATGCCCATCCTGTCACTCTATGAATACGACTCCGTCGTGCATTTCCACGATCGGTTAAAGAACATTCGAATGTAAAAAAATAAAGTACGTGGGCTACGAAAGGTGTGTCTTTTTGTTATTTCCTATGTCAGGCAGTTTTTATCGGGCACCTGTTTTTGGCTTCTCCCTATTTGCAAAGATTTGGAGCGTGCGGGTAATGCTTTGAACCCAGAAGAAGCATCTTCGCACATATTCATGAGTAGAAACAATCAAGCAGTACTTATTTATTGAAAATCAGACTATATTACGTGGCTTTCAATTTATTTTGATCGTCTGCATGCACAAGGAGTCACTTATCCAGTGTTAGTGCGTAGTTCTTGCCTTCTCTCTCAGTTTTCCAGATGTCTGTCGTTCGTTTGGCACGTATATCCCCCATGCTAGAAAAGCGCCGACGCCGTGTTCGCGCTAACAGTGTCCGACAGTGCACATAAATACATGTATGAAGCCGTTTTAGCACCGTTTTTCATGCCACGAATTTAAAATAAAAACGCCGTAACTGACCAATTATTTCGTCCGCGTGACTGAGAAATGTTCCAATGTGCCTAATACGCACGAATTATTCGTGATATTTGCTCTTATAATCGAGCGCAGAGAGAAAATGCACTCGCTTTTTCCCATTGAAATGCATTACCGGAAGTCGATTTCGGACTGGTTGCTGTCTGCTTCAATTTGCAGCAGCACACTAGCGCCAGTTGAACCTCTAGCGTACATTATAATAACTCTATGAAAAGATCTATGGGCCTCCTGCGTTGCCCAGAGGGTGCTGCGAAAAGGCCTTGTTTTGGGTAGTACAGACTATAGCGTCTCAAACTGCCACGCATGCAGAAGCGTGCCAGCTCTGGTGCCGAGCGCGAGATCACAATGAAAATACAAAGAAACAACAAAAATTCGAACGCCGTCAAAGCTAAGACGCTAAGCGCGTGAGCCAAGAACAGCCGTTCCGCGCGTTCCAAAGTAGACATGACAAAGAAAAAGAAAAATTAAAGCGTCGCTTCACAGGTGTTTTGACGTCACCACCCAGAGATAAGAGACGCGTACCCTAGCGGTGGTGTCATGAATTTGGCACTTTTGATTGTCTTGCGGCGTTGAGTCTGGCCGATTTCTTGCGTCCAAAGGTGTTTTTTCATTCTTCAGCACAAGACAAAATTAAAAAAGCTCAACCAACGTGCCATAAGTAGTGCGAGGCTCAATCAGTTGAGCTTGTACTACCCAAAAGGAGGGCGCTACAGTTTGTTCGAAGCTTCAGCGCAGGAGGCCTATAGACCTTTCCAAAAAAGGGCACTTGGCAGGTTCCATTTTCAGTGTTCGTACGTATGGCGCGTGATTTGCTCGGTTTCCGAAGCGATGAACGTGCGCGTTCTGGACTGTGATTTAACACGTGTGGACTGTGATTTTTGTAAACAGTGGAAACGTCTATACTCTCGGACAGCTATTCCCTAACAAGTGAAGAGCGCGCGTGCACTGCTTCGATAGATGCTCAAGTCGCTCAAGCGCACGTTCGCCCATAGCTTTGACTGCATAGCTGCAGAATGTTGTCGGCAAGTATTGTGAGCTAACTGTGGCTTAGCGTAACTGCAGTTAAGTGTGCCCGTGTAACAAGGGTATTAAAGAATTTTCTTTCGCAAGCCGCCTGGTGCACGGTCAAATTATTCCCCAGCCACGTAAAGCGCGCACCGCCAAAAGCGCCCTGCGTCGCATTCCGGCGCGAAGACGTCACACCAGCGGCACGTCTGCGCAGCATCTTCAAGACTATAGGCGCTTCATACACGCGCCAGATTGAGCCGCCATAGCCGACCTTCTCTCGTCTTACCGAAATTCCGAGCCATTAAAGCGGGCGTTGACGATCCTCCACACAGGCCTATGCTAAGGGAGAAGGACACAGTACCACTTTAAATGGCAATAACCTGTCCTGCTGTGGTAATGATGAAGCGAAGCGAAAGAAATAAGAGGGAACAGAAACTGAAGGTCGGTTATGGCGGCGCCCATGCGCAGCTACCTGAAAGCGCCTACAGTCGGTTAAATGATAAGACCCGATTAGATGTTTCTCCTCAACCGCGAGCTTCTGACTTCGATAAAACTTCGTCCCCCGCGCAGCTCGAACCCGTAAGGAGGTAACGAGCTTGTTCTGGAAGCGGAGCATTTGCTGAGTTTCTGAACTGACACAAACTATTAGCACCAAGATGTTTTCGTGGCTCTCCTGTACGGTTCCCGTTCATGACGCCATGACCAGATGTTACCCCGCTATGACGTCACGAGCCGTAATCCTGGCTATTATCACCTGTTGCAAACTACAAAATTGAGAGTGTGCGTAGAAGCCATTGTGGAAGCTTGAAGTGATTGTATTTTTTCTCGATTTTAGGGTTACGACAGTTTTTTTAGTAGGATTGTACGTAGTTCAGCTATTCTACTGAAGTTAGTGTAGTTTAGTACTTTTATGAGTAGTTTAGTAGCTTTCAATTACATTTTTATTTCGGTAGTTTGTAGTTTACGTTAATTACTTTCCCGAGTAACTTCTACTCAAATTATAAATTACTTTAGAATTTTACTGGCAGGTTTACTTATCAACAAATATTCCTGCAGAAAAATAGATAAGATCTTGGAAGATCAGCTGAGTTTACTCTTTCTTTTTAATTGTCGCCGTGTTTTTTTTTTTCTTTTTTCTTTTTTAACTCAAACGTTTTCCTTTTTGTCAGCAGAAAACTCACAAATAACGACACGATTAAGCAAGGTTAAGGCTATCCCTAAGACCGTGTGTAATTTACGAGAAGCCCACGGGTTTTTTTTGAGTCTGCGACAGACAGCAGCGCAGCGCCCAGCTCAGAGAGGGGAGCTCCTCGTGGACAGCAGGTTGCGGGAAGGGGGATATTCCCCAGGGCTCCCGCAGGTTCACGTTCTGCTCGCCCCTCTGGCGTCGGCGGCCTCCACTCGGACGCACTCAAGGCGACAACTGGAAGCTTATTTTTCCTAATCCGTCGTTGAGGTTAGTCTACGGACGTTGTCAATCCTCTCAAAGCAGCCAACTTTCACAATGGGCCTGCCCCGCGTCGTGCCACTCAATGGCGATGGGCCACGGTGTCGACTGGCCAACGGCAAACTATGGGTGTGTCGCCCCATCGCTCCACAGACGACGTGAAGACGGTGAACTTCAGTAGCGATCGCAGGACCTCCTCGGTTATCATGTAGTGTCGGTAGTGAAAAAAGGCATGGGTATTTTAGTTCATCGTCTCTCGAGCGCCTGCCTAATGGAGCAAAAATGATTCTAAAGAAACAAGAAACTCGCTCATATCACAGAATACAAGAACGAAAACTCATTCTCCTATGCCTTCCCCGTTGGAATAATAATCTGTGACTATACTTCGACTGTACTAGCTGTAAACGTCTATCCTAAGCTGAAAATGTATATTGCACCATTTATTGTAGGAAAAAAAATATAAAACAAAACATGAGTGGTTTCCTCTTTGCCGTTATTAAGCCTGAAAATTAACGTGATCAATTAATGGATTAATTAATCGATTAAAGAATGACAATTAATAGGGTTAAAACTTTTAATCGAGATGCTGCCCTAGCAGAATTTTCGTTAAGCGATATCCCGTAAAATCCGAGATACAGCCCACCTAACATCAAGAGCAAATCGGCTGAAAATATGAAGTGGGTTAACTTTCGGTGTACAATCAAGAAAAGTTTAAAAATTGCTATCTTTAGGTCATGTCCCTTCCAAGCTTGCTATTGCGGCCAGGGACAACGAAGCAAAGATGGCTGTACTTCCCAGTCAGCAACGCTCGCTTATATCCCGCCATAGCTAACTAGCCGCATTTACGCCGAGGCCATCATTGATCCCAACATTATTACTATTACTAGAAGTGGGCTATCTTTCGATGTTCAAAAAAGTAGAGCAAATCAAGCCAAAACTAGGGGTGGGCTACCTTGCGGGGTGGGACATCTCTCGGGATTTTACGGTAGTATATGACATATATGTATACAAAACAAATTGTACAGGTCGCGGAATTATAACATTTGATGACGCCGGTTAAACGGGAACGAAACAAATGACGTGGATAAAGAAGAATTTAAGAGCAATTTCATATTTGCTTATAACGCTTTATATATGACTTCCCTGATGTCTCACCTGACGGTTTTAATGTGATTTATGAAACTTGTTCCTGGACGATCCGGGTCGAGTCATAACGTTTGCTTTTTTATAATAGATAGTTTTTTTGTTTTTTTTACGCGATAAAATTTCCA
Organism: Ixodes persulcatus; assembly: GCA_013358835.2. Lineage (NCBI taxonomy): Eukaryota > Metazoa > Arthropoda > Arachnida > Ixodida > Ixodidae > Ixodes > Ixodes persulcatus. The sequence goes on along the minus strand of JABSTQ010010807.1, from coordinate 21,764 downwards.
TGCCGTTCGAGCACGCAAATGGGACCTCTATTGCCACCTCGCTTCTGCTTGTGGCACCCGACTGGGTAATCATTCGCTTGTTTCGCGCTCGTGAGTGTTCGCGGATTGTTCGTTTAGGTCGTGACAACTTTGACCACCTACCAACTTTAAAACAGCGCTAGTTAGTCGAATCCGGTGAATGCAGCTGGAGGTTTAAAAGGGTAACAATGTCATAGGCTGGTGACGTTGCCCTATAACTAATGAGGTATTTCAATGTGAAATTCCAAGCGTTCTTGAAGTGCTTTGTTATTTGTTTTGGTCTGTCTGCGTATGTTTACGTGAGCTACTATCTGCCACTCTAAACGCGCGAGCGTGAAGCGCTTCTCGATCATTCCAAATCCAGCAGCCATACCCCTCATAAATTATTCCATATAATTTCTACTATAAATTGTGGGCCTGCCACACCTGGTTATTGTCGCGAAAGAAGAATCCCGAGAGGCGTAAGGTTTGTTGGGACGTTAATGGAACACCGACTGTGTTTACAAGCTCTAGACATCTCCAGTCCCTCCCCTCTGCCTTCTTTTCTTCTAATCGAGGCACCTCTATATTTACGACAGAAGTTTCCAAAATTAAGTTCTTAATATTTTCCATCAACTATGATTGTAAAGATATTGATTTTATATTAAGCTACTATTTAGGCCTCTGGTACGTGAAGGCTTCCGCCGTCCCTTCAATGTTAAAAGTAAGACTATCACGACGGCGTCGCATTGTACAGGGCGTTCCCCCAAATACTTGACAAGGTATTGTTGTTGTTGTTTACCGCCTAATTAAACTACAAATCCCCGGAGCTCATTCGTCGGCCAAATGTAACGCCAGTGGTTGGAACCAGATGCCAACATTTCAGAATTAACCGTCGTCTTATTAAAAGTTCAGAGTATTTTACAGAAATCATCGAGCAAAAATTGCGGCCTGCGGAACCTCAATACATCAATCTGAATGGCGCCAGCTACCAAGAACGGGCACCATTTTCCCTTTGAATTTTTCAAAAAATAACTTAAAAGTTGTAGCATTTAAAAAAGATAATGATCACTTCTGGAACTTTGGCATGTTGTTCGGACCGCTAGCCTTATATTTGCATAGAAGCTGAGGGTCCGACGTTGCGTCATTTATTTTTGCGGTAAACAAATGTATTTTTACACGCTTTAGATAATATTATTACTGATTTGTTGGATTTTCATTAAAAGTATTCAAAGTATTTTCTTCCCAAAATGTCGCATTATTTCAAACAAAAAGTTAGGGCGCAAACAAGCTGGTGAAGGTTTAACATTTTGGACAAAAACCCGAGACTGGGGAGGGGGGGGGGGGGGGGGGCGGGGGAAGGGACAACACAACACAAAGTCTCAAAAATGAACAGTAGAATTTCTCACCAAGCAGCGCAGTCCACAAATCGTCGGAGAGGTGGTTCACTGTCCGAAGTTGTTCCTTGATGCAGTTCCGGTAATCATTCAGCACCTTCCTCTTGTGATGCCACCCAACTTGCATCGACGCCAGGAGTCCGAAGCGATCACGGTCGATGTACTTGATCCTGAGGCACATACCGATGTATGCAATCTCTGCCTCCAGTTGAGACATCCGGTGGCCCAACTTGCACAACACCCACAACGAGTGAGAGTGCACTAGTGAAACGGGAAAAGAATGAACAGAAGAAAACGTAAAGGGGACGAGGCTTGCATCTTGAAGTGTCTTGAGACTTTGTGTTGTGTTGTCCCTTTTTCCCCCCAGTCTCGGGGTTTTGTCCAAAATGTTAAGCATTATTTCAGAACTTTATCCTCTAATTTTTTCATTCGCGTTCAATGCGCACTTTATGGTTAGACAATTTTCATATAATCCCAACATATACAAGTTTCTTGGTAAAGTTTTGTATATGCAACCATTCAACGGAGCAACAGTTTCATTAGCTTATTTTTTCTCACAATCTCCCAATATAAATTTAATCATGCTGTCGCAGTTTAGATCGACGCCTTTTTGTCGTCGTCCTTTTGACTAAAACTCGTGAGAACAAGGCCAACCCAAAATTTGATGAAAATCGAAAAACATTCTTTACCATAAAAGTTCCAAAAAGTATTCACTGAACGCAATTCGCAATCACGGTTTCGTTAAAAGCACACCTCCAATTTTTATGAATAAATACCTCCATGTTGTAAGTTTTCAAAGAATGTTCCGAACTAGTTTCTGGTGCTTGAAATATTGCGACATTCGGCATCTTTTTTTTTTTTTTTTCAAATGGGAATACGCATTTTTGTGCTTGATCCCAAACATCTGCTATGCGAAAACAAGCAATGCGTCACTTAACGTCATCCGTATGTTTTGCCACCTTGGTAGAAATGAGCCAGCAGAAAGGAGTGTCGGGGCCCAGCTGGAGGTACAACTGCTTCGTCGCAAGCCTAAGCAGCCGAAGTTCCCTGAATACTACGGTCCGGACGAGGAGGACGGCGCCTTTTACGAAAGAGTCTTCCGCAAAAGATCTTTCCACGGAAAGCGTACGTATGCAGCCAGCGGTTGTTTTGCGTTCGTCGACAATTTAAAACTCTGAAGTGGGGTTGCGACTCGTCAGCAATGTTAAAGGGCAGCTAAAGAGGTTGTTGAAACAAAAAGAGTTAGAGTTAAATTTTTAGATTTTCTTTTACACCGTGAATCTGAATACCGCGTTTGTTTGTTTGTTTGTTTATTTTATCCCGAAGATGTAGGTAAACGCGAGAAAACACGGAAACCCTCACACTAGTCGTTACGTCATACGCAGATATTTCGGCCGCCAAGTTCGTGTCGCTCGTGTGAAGAGCGCGTGCAATAGACCCTTTGCAAAACGTACAGCGCCACGACGGCAGGGAATTTCGGGAACCTCCGGTACAGATCACGCGCTTTCTCGTTGCGCCTCCGCGACTGCGCGCGTGCCCCGGCAGCTACCGCCAGCAGCCGTTGCAGGCTTGCAGCCATCCGCCATCCCGCCCATACGTCGTTGGTGACATACCGTATATGTCGCAGCGTGAAGGCATCGCGACAGGTGAACTTATTTCAATGCGTTATTCGTCGTAACTTACCTTCACGTATTGAAGTGTCACCGAATCCATTTAGTTTGCACCGCAACCGGGGCAGCTTTCGACCAGGTTCGACAAAGCGTTGGTGTAGCAGACGACAGAGCCGGTACAAAGGAAAGGGGCAGCCGTTGGCTCGTCCAACACCTCGCTCGTCGCTCGCCCGACTCGGCTGCACAAAAGTTGCCGTGGTAACCTGCGCCTGCTCGCGCATGCCACGTGGTAGCGGGAGGAGGGGCGTACCGAGGATCCCCATTATTCGTCGCGCGGCGCGCGCGCGGGCTTGTGGAATTTTTGCAAAGGGTCTATTGCATGCTTGCCAGGTAGATTCCCTCGCACTGACACCATTCATGACGTCTTTCTTTGATTTTTTTTGAAAATAGCAAGAGTGCGAGTACAATACGTGGCAATTATGCAGCGATGCTTAAAGGCCCGTTCACACTTTTGCGACCGAGTTCGACCGAGAGAGACCAGACCGGTTTTTAAGCCTCTTGCGATCTCTTAGGACCAGCTCCGCTGCAGCGGAGCTGGTCCTAAGAGTGTGTGTAAACACACTCTTAGGACCAGTGAGTGACCATAGAGTGTGTGTAAACACACTCTTAAGTGTAAACAAGTGTGTTTCGGGTCCTCACCGCGGCAAATGCTGTGCGCTGACTTACAGCTTCCCCAGGTTCCCCAAGAAATGGCTCTTTCATGCTCTGTGCTACCAGATCCTCGCGCTCCAAATACGCGACCGGGCACTCAATGGCTCCGTCGTCAAACTGCCAGACGTTCTGGTTATAAAGGAGGCTATGGCGCTGAAGACGAACGAGGGCGGAGATTCCAAAACCTCTGTATATTACGTCACGCTCCGGGAAGGAGGGACTTCAACGCCCCATACGAAAATGGTCTATGGACGTTTATGGAAAATCCTATGGTGAGCTATCACCTTCTATAGCCCTCTATGGTCAGCCATAAGAAACCATAAAACACGCTATAGACACCTATAGAAAAATCTATGTCTTCAAAGCTATAGAATCTTGACCATTCTGATTTCTATAGCTGGCTAAAGAATAATTTATGGCTATGCAGCTATAGACTCGCGACTATTCAATATCCTTTAGCGAGCTATAGAAATATGTATGTCCTTAAGTCTATAGATTCGCGACTATTGAATATGCTTTAGCCCGCTATAGAGCGGTGTATATACTTAAATCTATAAACTCGCGACCATTGAATTTTCTTTAGCCGATTCTATAGTGTTTTATGTCACCAAAGCTATAGGCCTCCGACCTTTCAATGTGCTTTAGCCGGCTATAGAGCGGTGTATGTCCCAAAATCTATACGCCTCGCAAGTGGGCTCATTTTCGTCTTCTGCGCATGAGAAAGGAAGTAGCGGTGACGTCAGAACGCCGAGCCCTGATTGGCTGATCGCGACCCCCCTATCTGAGCGTCGTCTGCTCCTTTGCAACGTCGTCTGCTCGCAACGTCGTCTGCGTCTGTCTTACCTTTCCTGCGACTTTCGGAAGTGCAGGTCTTTACGAGCGAGCTCGACTTCGCCTTTCAGAGAGGGGAGACGAAATAACTCGAGCGGTACGTTGTTTTTGTCGAACAACTAGCAGACGCGCATCAAGGAGGGAAGTCAAGGGACTCGCTGGCGAGGTGTCCCGAGGCGCCGAGGTTTGTCTGCTAAGAAGCGAGAATGTCCGCAAGTTCCCTCCCAAATACTTTTTTCCTCCTTGCGTGTGCGGCGAGACTCCTGACTCTTAAATGGCGTCGGCGGGTTGGTGCAGTTAACGTCGTCTGCTTTACGACTGCTATAGTCAAAGCGATGGCTGCTTTACCTTTCCTGCGTCTGTCGGGGATTCACCGCTTTTTCACCGGCGAGAGTCGCCGCTGCCTCGGAAAACGAGGCGATGACAAGAGGAAGAGATTGAAGGGTTCACAAGGGTCGCGCGGGCATATTACATTCAGCACGCCAGCCGGTCGTGGGCAGACGGTCTTGGCCAAGGACCGTCGGAGCACCGCTGCGCCGCTGCTAGGCCTATCTGCCGAGCTCGCTTGGACGGGGTCAGTGGAATCGTGGCCGTTAGAGCATTTCCCGGGTGTTTGTGGATCCAGCGTTCTTGTTCGTCGTGGTTTATTTCAAGTACTTTTTACTTTTTTTCTTGCTGCTTGTAGTCGTGACGCGTCAGAAGAGCACGTACAAAAATAAACATCCGTTGGTCGTCGCGACCAAGTAACTGAGCGACGCTGTCGGCCATGCTGAGTTGATCGTCGTAGGATTCCGTCGTAACCTGAGTAAAACTTACGATAATTTCGTTTCGTGAATACGAATTTGTTCTCACGTTTTCTCTTACGCACTCTTTCGGCGTAACATGGTTTTGTGAATCTGGCCTCTGCACTTCCGAAAGTCGCAGGAAAGGTAAGACAGACGCAGACGACGTTGCAAAGGAGCAGACGACGCTCAGATAGGGGGGCCGCGATCAGCCAATCAGGGCACGGCGTTCTGACGTCACCGGTACCCCCTGCGCGAGAAGCAGACGAACTTGCCCTCCGCATAGGCTCGTGACCATCCAATTTTCGTTAGCCGGCTCATTGGTGTTTTATATTGCTTAGGCTATACGCCCGCGACCTTTTCTCTTTTACTGCAGATGTAGGAAAGTGGAAGACAGTCATTCATGCACTCGATCGGGGCGAGAATTTTCTTAAGCCAGGTTAACGGGCCGTACGTCGCCGCGGCTATACGCCCGCGATCACAATAGCGTCCTTAGCTGCCTATAGGACTATTGCAGTTTTGCCGGCTGCTTTACCTGCGCATTGCCTTATTTCGGCGTCGACGTCATGTCAATCTTCCGTTTTTTTAGCTCTAATTATTTGTCTTTTCCAGTGTATTTTGTAAGTACTTGTATTTCGTAGCGCGCCTTCTACTTTGTCCGTGTCCCTGCCATGTTTGTATTTCTTTCTGCCTGCTGTATTAAATATTTTTAATGTTTTTGTGTATATTTCGTCGTTCTCGACGCGGCGTCAACGAGCATAAAGCCGCTGCTTACGCCACTACAGAGGTGAGCTCTACTCTTGTCACGACGGTCTATCGCGCTATAAAGTCGTCTACTGGACTCGAATAAAGTCTCGAGAGGGCTGTTTCGAATGCCGGTGCACATGTCATCAGTGTAGGTAGAGCAAGGACGGTGCAATTATCGCGACGCGACAGCCGACTGCGCCTCGATCTGGCCGGCCACGCTCGCTCTGTGGAAATGTAAGCTTGGGACTCTCGAGCAGTGCTAGCTTACTGAAGATGCAAGACGCTACTTTGTCGTCGCGAATCCTTTGCCCTTCGAATGGCTGCGAAGCCGTTCCAGCTCCCGTCGTACCCTACCCAGCGTCATGATCATCCCAACAACCGTTAATTCGCACAGCATCGGAACCTTCCGTCTGCGAGCGCCGGCGGTTTGTCGACGCGGGGATCATGTTCGCGGGAGTTCATGTTCGCGGGGGTGCATAAAATGCTCCCATTCAAGTCACGACGACAAATCGTCGGCGCTCGCAGATTGCCAATAGGCTCCAGAAAGATTGCGATGCTGCGCGGGCGGTCGCTGACAGGCGCTGCTGCCTAGGATACGCCGAGCACTGGAACGTTTTCGCCGGCGTTCGCAGGGCAAAGATTCTCAACGACAAAGCAGCGTCCTGCATCATCAGCAAGCTAACGCTGCTCGACAGTCCGACGCTCACATTTTATCAGAGCGAACTCGGGCAGCCAGATCGAGGCGCAGTCGTCTCTCGCTTCGCGATTGCTGCGTCTTTGCTCTGACTAAACAATTGACACAGTTCTCTCGAAACTTCATGAGCGTTAAATAGACGCGTCTATTGCGCGATAGAGTGTCGTGAAAACAGAAGAGCTCACCACGGCAGGGGCGTAAGCAGCGGTGCATTGTCCGTCGACGCCCGTGTTGAGAACGGCGAAATATACAAAAAAAAAAGAAAAGTTAACAGCCGAAAAAAAAATTAATATCGTTAGGCACGCGCTACCTTAGGTGCGTCCTATTATCTCTCTGTTCTGCGAATTCCACAAATCAGCAAGCGCTGTGGCTAATTTGTCTTCTTTTTTCTTTAAATTATGAGGCATTCAAGTCGTTGGAGCTTCTTGGAGCACACAGCCCCACAATGTGTCATTGTGGCTCGCAGAGATTGTAAATTGATGACAGTGCTATAGACTGAACTCATGGATGAAGAACGCATTACGGCAAATTTTTTTTTTAACCATGCAATCAGAAATGCTACAACGATGCAAAGATTCCCAAAATTGAAGTTCAAAAATGCAAACAGGACAGTGAAGAAAAATATATATATATTTATTTATTTATTTGTGGACATCCTGCGCAAAAAACGTATTCGCCATTAATTCTTCATTTTAAATTATAATGTAGGTTATACGACGTAAAATATGCTTTCTTCAAACCTGCCCCGTTTTGAGTCACTTCTGGGAAGTGCAGCTTTGGAAGTCCAAAAGCTGGCCTTCATAGAGCTTTCCTGTTCACTCGGTAGTGACAACAGAGTAGACGCTATGCGTGGTTGAGGCCAATCGAGTCTCCGGTTAGGGTCACATGACAACAGTCTCGAAGCTGGTGATAACGCTGATCACGGCACCTGCCTTAAGCCCAAGGCCACACATGGCATCCACTGCACTATCAACCTTGGGTCGAACTGTCAACAGGATATAAGTGACACATTCTCTCGTTGTGTTCATTGTTGGTATGCCCCTGAAGATTAGTCTTTGTGGTCGCACCCCTGTTCTGGCCTTGAAAGAGCTCTGCTTTTCAACTCCTCTGTTTTCTCTCTCTCCCTAAGCTGAAAGCATTTTAGAAGGTGCGCACTCGGCGGACCAATAAACGGTAGACTTTTCATCGCTTAACTCCGCTCTCTGTGCGCGTGTAACGGAAGGAGCGTGATCACGTGGTTTGACGGATGACGCATTAGCCGTCGCCAATCCCGGAATGCCGGCTTGCGGACCTAGTTTCGCGTGTCGTGCGGCCCGCGGGGCTGCGGTGAATTTCGCTTCTGTGGTAAAGGGTATCTCGGTCGAAAAGTTCTACCCGTATGTCCGCAACAAGCGATTTCTTCAAAGACGCCCCAGACATTCTTGTGATACGTTCAGTGTTCGGAATCGGTTCGGCAAATGACAGCTTGTGCTACATTGTGGTGAATCTTCACGGACCCCTTCCTTCTCGGTTTTGTGTTTGAGTGGTTTTTCTGCTGTGCCCGTGTCGACAATCTCGGATTACATCTTTCAAGTTCGGTATTTTCAACGTAAGTGCGCTACAACCTACTCGCCGACAATTGACCGCTCTGTAGTGTCTATCTCCTGGCAGTGCCTATCTTCTGACAGCTGGGAGAATATAATTTCCCCAAAATTCTACCGCCGTCGCCTGCCTTTAGCTGTCTGAAATCATGTGAGAATCGCAGTTAGAATACTGACTTTCTTATTCTCAATGCGTTTTGTGAAACCACGTTTCATGGACACCTTATCGTGGATACACGTTTCCTGGACACACGTTTAGTCGACACTCGTTAGGCGAATTGCACGCTGCAGGGACATTTTGTCGCGCCTGTTTTCCTGAGGCGCGTGCTCATCGATTCAGCCCACCCGTTCACGCCACTTCTTGGCGTGTCTGCAGCAACTCATTACCAAAAAACAAAAGACATTTTGAGTTGTTTATAAACGTCACGTGTTGATGAAACGATCTGTCGATGAAACGTCATTCGATGAACTGATGGCAGCGACAATGAGTTGCGACTGGCAGTAGAATTTCGGGGGGGGGGGGGGGGGGGATTCGGCCGGCTGCCGGAAACTAGACACTACCCAGGAATTGCCTTCGGTTTTTGTTTGCTTTGCAACATTCTCAGTTGTATAACAGCTTAATAATACCTCTTTACATATTACAGATTGCTTTGTTTGTGCTTGTCTACAGGATGGGCTGTGTTTAATAAACTTATAGGAGATTTGAAAACAATTCCTTTTGTCTGTTTACCTGTGCTTTTGCAAACACCTCGGTGAGTGCATTTGCTTTTTGTTGAAATGTTAGCTCTATTTTAAATGGGGTTATGAAGTTCGACATGTCTTACAAGGCTTTTTGTTTAAAGATGTACAGTGACAACAAATAATTTGTTTCACATTTCATGCGATTGCGGTAAAAATAAAAACAGGCAGCTATAGCACGATGGTAAAGAGACCCATAAGACGAGCTCTAGAAGAAGCTATAGCAAACCACACAGAGAGCAATAGGCGCTAAAGAAACCATAGAAAAAGTCATAGGCTGCTATAGCACGGTGTCAAAAAGATCCATGGAGTGAGCCGTAGAGATATCTGTAGCAGACCATACAAGAAGGTACGGGCGGCTAAAGGAGCCATAGGAAATGCCATAGGCACCTGTAGCAGGATGGGTATAGAGAACCATAAGACGAACTATAGAATGAGCTATAGCGGACCATACAAAGAGCTATAGGCGGCTGAAGAAACCATAGAAAAAGCCATACGCTGCTATAGCACGGTGTCTAAAAAGATCCATAGAGTAAGCCATAGAGATCTCTCTAGCAGACCACACAAGAAGCTATAGGCGGCTAAAGGAACCATAGGAAATGCCATAGCCAGCTGTAGCACGATTGGTATAGAGAACCATAGGACGAACTATAGAATGAGCTATAGCGGACTATACAAAGAGCAATAGGCGGCTAAAGAAACCATAGGAAAAGTCATAGGCAGCTATTGCACGGTGTCTAAAAAGATCCATAGAGTGAGCCTGTCTGTGTTCTGTGTTCCTTCCTTGCTTGTCCTTGTCTTTTTGTGCGCGAATTTTAACCATGTTCGATATAGAGAGCCATAGGACGAGCTATAGAATGAGCTATAGCGGACTATACAAAGAGTAATAGGCGGCTAAAGAAACCATAGGAAAAGCCATAGGCAGCTATAGCACGGTGTCTAAAAAGATCCATAGAGTGAGCCATAGAGATCTCTATAGCAGACCATACAAGAAGCTATAGGCGGCTAAAGGAACCATAGGAAATACCATAGGCAGCTGTAGCACGATGGGTATAGAGAACCATAGGACAAACTATAGAATGAGCTATAGCGGACCATACAAAGAGCAATAGGCAGCTAAAGGAACCATACGAAAAGCCATAGGCAGCTATAGCACGGTGTCTAAAGAGATCCATAAAGTAAGCCATAGAGATTTCTATAGCAGACTTTACAATAAGCTATAGGCGGCCAAAGGAACCAAAAGAAAAGCCATAGGCGGCTATAGCATCCTTTCTAAAGAGACCCATAGATTAAACCATACAAAATATAGCCAACCATAGACCATTTTTGTATGGGACGGTACTTTAAAAATATTATCCGCAGTCTCCGTGCACCAAATTGAAAAATAATCGTGATAGTCGTGATCCTAGTGGCTATATGAAGACGATTTATGTCTTTCTTCTCCAATACAGAACCTCTTCAGTTTCCCTTTAAACGTTGGTCTGGAGTTCAGCATCAGTGCGATACGTGTTCATTGTTACATTCTCACTCTCGCTCTCTTGATTACCACATGGCACATGCTGCGGTGGCAAGTAGAATATAAAGAGCATTTCCGTATTTTCTTGAGCGCTTAGAACGCTGCCTTTTTGCGACTTTTGCGAATGGTCTACTCAGAAATTGGTCAGCACGCATTTTTGGTCGTTCTGGAGTGACCGGTCGACAGTAACCCTTGTTCGCAGCAGTGCCTCGGAGCAACAGGCCGGCCCTCCATCCGGAGAGACACGAGAGGTGTGACGACGACCAGGACTGCCGGCGCTCTCCGAGTCAGATCTGCACCAAGCGGGCCCGGGAGCCTTTCGGCCGCTGCCAGTGCCCCTACTACCGCCCCGTCGAGGTGGTCGTGGACGGCGTCGTCCGTTGCGTCGCATGTACGTACCGCACTGCGTCTTTGTGACTGCAGAAGCTGAAGACCCGAGCATCGTTCTGCCTTTACAAAAAAAAAGATGTGCACACACTCCACCACACAATCAACAAATTGTGTACCTTTGGCGTGTATATCACGTACCGTGTAGAAGCAGTAGATCGAAGAATACATTTTCATACATGGTTTTGTAACGTGTAGCACACAACTGCACAAAGTTGCTCGTCCTCCCGGAAAAGGGTTTCACTCATGGACAATGAAAAAGACGCAGTTTAATCTGTGGTTTGCTCGATGTACCATTGAGCTGTGCTTGAGACCCAGCGTGTTCTCCCTTTTCGTCATGCCTCCGTCTGGGATTTTTTGCTATAATAAACAGTCACAAGCTCGCACGTTTTAAGACAGAATATGCTTTGTCTGACGATTTTCGTGGAGTTCTGCAATGTTCGGTTGTAACAGTCGGCTTTAACAACCGGCTTTAACAGCCAGCGGTAACAGCCAACTGTAACAGCCTATCTGTAGCAATCAGCTGTAACCAAATTGCGACACCGAAAAGCGTTACCTTCAGAGGAAACAGTGTAAAGTCTTCAGTCCCCGGCACGCTTTGTAACCTCAAGATTGTGAGCCAAGTGCTTGATCGACTGAGCTGTCCAGGGCCAGTAGTCGGATCACGCAAAGACGAGGTCTTTGACGCGGCACATCAGTTAGCGGTCACGCTACGTCCTTTTCTTCTTTCTTGGAAGGGTTATCACACATTCTGTGCTTACCAGTCTTAACTGGTAACGTTCTTTGCCTACGTGTTTGCAATTTCGGGAAGCCCAGATAAAAGTCAATCGTGGATAAAAGCGTCGTCGCTATGCTCGACACGGATTGGTTGACGGGTGGGAGAGGAGAAGCGAGGTGCTTGACACTAGTACGCTAGGAACAACTATCAAGTGTAAACATGGTACGCGTTAAACCATCTAATGAAGAGCGCCGTAAACGCAGGCGTCTGGCGTCTGGAAACTCAGAGTATCGCTAAACGTGTGTCATGCTACAACGTTTCACGTATGCCAACCAATGGATTAGCAATTTGCCATGACTTTTTGTCAGCATGAACTGGCATGTATACTTTTTTTACCAAACAACATTTATTTGAATTCTTAATTTTTTTTCATCTAACCAACAGTCGAGGAACGTGCTAGGAACAGGGTAGTGATACCTCACTTTTCACCATACAAACTGTGTCGCAATATTTGTATTTAGTAAGCCTGGCTGTCACGAAGCCCGCGCGCCCAGCTCTTCGGCTAAACCAGCTTCATGTGATGTTTTTGAGGTGCTATAGGGCGTATTCACTGGCGGCCATATCTGTGTGCGCTAATGCTGAGCACGTGCTGATGGCGAGCTTCCACAGTTCTTTTGCAACGTGCACCCCGCACCATCAAGATTGCCGGTCTTGGCAGCCTATTAATGCGAGCTCGTTCTGAGCATGCGCTCTAAACAGTGACCTCAAATATGGCGGCCAGTGAATACCCCCTATAGCTACAATAGGACAAATCTACACAAAAGGTGACTTTCCCACACCCTAAGCACCTCGTCCATAAAGACAACTATAGTTTTTCACGTTGAACGGCAGAACATTAACCAAAATGCGTCTTGATTGAAAGCAGTAGAGGTTAGCAAAACAATCCCCCTTTAGCGAATGAAGAGACACCTAAGAAGAGTTTCTCTCAGTTCATTTATAGAATTCGTAATGTTTACAATTCTCACTAAACTCATTTGGAACTCGTCAACGACGTTTTGTCTTATGGGAGAGTTATCCTGGCACTAGCTAGAAATCTGCTTCGTAACGTTGCGCTCACTAGAACAAACGGCCCGAACAGGCGAGGCCACTAGATCAATGCCGAAATCGCTGCCGTACTTGGGACAACACATTTTTTTCCTGCGATGCGATCTATTCTTTTCACCTCCTTCTGTAAAAGCCTCAAATGTTGACTGGCTTTATATTCCAATCGCTGACTGTTTGGCAGTCACCTATGTCGTTTTAAAGGGTGTTTGTAATAATTAGAAGGTTCGGGATGTTTTGTTTATATTTTATCGGAACATGATTCTCTTCGGGAATAATGACGAGGCCGTTCAAACACACAAAAGAAACTTTCTTGACACAAGAAAATGACACACGACATGCACTGTGAGAAATGGGAGACAGAAAGGCCCGGTCCAACACGTGAAAGCGTTACATATATGTATAGCACCACAATTCTGTAGGGAACCATAACATGAAATTGATAGTGCGTTGAGGCGCTTATTGCCTCGTTGTTTTAGTGGGCGCTCTCAGTGCTCGGGTGGTAATGACGATGGAACAAGGGACGGCGTTAAGGTATGGCAGCGCCGGCGTCCGGGGTGGCGTGTTCGCAGAAAAGGCGCACTCATAGTGTAAGGGAACCCGCAGTAACACGCACACCAACCTTCGGCGAAGTGGGACTTTGATGGAGCTGAAGGCCAAGCAAAGAAAACTAAGGAACAACGTTACTATGCTTCATTTTCTCCTCAAAGGGGTGTTTCGGTGTTTTTTGAGTTACCTCAACTAACTATATTTTCCGAATCCCTGGCCTTTGCAGTATGCTACTTAGTATTGCAAAATTTAGAATATTTGTTATGTAATTGACCAGTTAAATTGATGCCAAAACCAACATTCAAACAAACCCGCCGTGTTTTTCAGTTCCGTGACGTTGGTGGAAGGCAGGCTTGCAAGCCGATCGGGAAGTCTAGAAATGGACTATACCGAGCATTTGTTTCGCGCTGCTGCGCGAGTGCTGGAGCGAGCTATCAAAACATTCATTTGACAACCATGGAACTGGTGGTAGTCAGTTGGGAACAATTCGACAGTCCAAAGAGTGAACCCCTGACTTCCGTTGACGTCACTTTTTCGTTATTGCCAGTAGTGACTTTCGTTTTAAAAAACACGGTGAATACAAGAATTGTAAATTCAATAACTTACCGCATGAACATTATTTTTTGCCCAATATTTGGGTTACTATTCCAGTGATGGTTTTTTTTTGGCTTTTTTTACTAATTTCGGGCAGATCGGGGACTATGAAGAAAACACCGTAGTACCCAGCTAAGTCCAGACGCAGCCTACATTACGAAGTAATGGGACCAATCAAGTAGGGTCAAAAGAGCAAGTCACTAGGCATTTTGTAGTCATAATTGGTTCAGCAATAACAGAACACATACCGAAACACGACGAACACCACGATGGTACGTCTTTGATGTTGTCTAATTAGTCCTATCAGCTAGTAGCATCGGTTTCGCCTGGACTTAAAGGGTAACTCTGGCACATTTTCTAGAGTTTAGGGCCACCAGGGTTTTTAAGAAAGAAAGTATTCCTGAATTACGGGGTGTCAGTTTTATCTTTGTTTTTGTTGGTGGTGTTTTCGATGTCATGCCTAGTTTCGTAGATATTCTATCTCAAAGTTTTGTTTCGGGCGTCTCGGGCGAAACCGAGACTACCGGCTCGAGCATGATGGCAACCTTTGCGACAAAAATTTCGTATTGCGGTACCACAAAACACACCCTCGCCTAATCCCAAGAGAAGTCCCGATCACTCAGGTGATATTCTACGGCTGCTTTGCTGCTTTGCTTTGCAGATACCAAATATCAGTTGCACATATTAATACACCTTCATAATTTTCCGGCCGAAAAGCGAGTTGTTCAAGATGAGCGCAGGCCACGGTGTGGCGCAGGCTCAGAAAGAGCCCTTACATATCTTCTGAGAAGAACCACAATCTTGGGGGTGTGCAATGTGCATTGCAGAAGCGTTGTGGAAGTTAATCGTAAGCTCGCGCTCAGTAGGAACGGAAACAACTATGGTCACCCGTGAATGCCGCCTTAGGCACCACGGCGTGGTTGAGCGAGCAAGGTTTCAATACTCTTTGTGCGCGATTGCCGGAGAACTCTTACAAACTACGGCCACTAAAACATTACATAACAACAAGCAGAAATCGTCCGCTGGAACGGTTGAAAACGCCGCAGAAAAACACGGCGAAAGCTTTTGCAGTACTGACGAGAAACCTCCTTGAAAACAAAAATTACCTCCGGGCACAAGGTTGCTTCACGAATGGTTAACCCGTTCAATTCCCGATGAGAAGCCGGTTGTAGCATTTCTAATATCGGTTTTAGAGTGGGTCATGGTTTCCCATTAGTGTAATATTTTGGCGGTGCTCGTATTTAGTCTCCGTAAATCAATATCCGTAATTTACTTTGGTTCGTCTTTTGACCGGAGTCACCCTTTAAGGTGAAACGAAGTATGTAACAAGATCGGTTGACAAGCTTCCTAGAACGCCTAGCGCCTTATTGTGGCACGTCCGCTTGTTGCTGCTCGCTACGCTCACAACGAGAGTCACACAAGTACGTGACGAGGTCAAGAACGACACGTTTCACTGATAAGGATTTACTGAAAGCTTTACGGTGTGGACGGTGCGTCCATCGCAGTTCTCAGCAAGCTCCCTGTTAGACATCAAGAATGCTGTTGTTTTCCCCGTCGGGTTGTAAATTGCGTTGTGTTGCTTGTACAAGAATATCGCAATTTTCAGTGAGAGCAACCCGTCTTCATTCTTGCAAAACTATGTTAAATTCGTAAACCACGTGCTCAGCTTGTCCATTTGTCACCGGATGGTACGGAGCGCTGGTCACAAGCTTTATACCATTCTTTTCCTAAACGTCCGTGATCTCTTTGGAAACGAAGACGCTTCAGTTGTCCGAAACATTGTTCCGAGGCAGTCCAAAAGCTACGAACATACCTCGAAGCTCGTTCATGACTGCTGCAGACGTGGCTGTAGTCGTGCCCCGAACTTTTAACCCCTTTGTATATTCGTCCACAAAGACAAGAAACATGTTTCCTTCTGAGGTCCCGGAAACTTCAAATGCAGCGTGTCCCAAGGAAGGGATGAGTAATACCACGTACGAAGTGGCGCCTTGGTCAAAATATTCCTAGACTCCTGGAAGATAGAACCGCTGCCGGCAGCTTCCTCAATGTCGCTGTCGATACCAGGCTGCGATACATAGCTGAGTGCCGATTACTTCATGACCCCAATTCCCTTTTGTCTGGCATGCACTAAGTTCATGGCTTCTGGACGTGCCAAGGCTGGTATGACCTTCCCGGATCCCCAGATGAAACATGATCTTTTAGTAGATATCTCTGCACTTTTATTTCTGTACGCAGTGAAGTCCTCCACCGTGAGCAGATGACGCTTTCCTTGCTGCACGGCCTCGTAAGTCAGTGCAAAATTCGATATGAGCTTGGCATTGCTGCTATCGTCTCACCTGTAAGCGGAGAATTTGTCAGGGCCTCAATCATGAGGATGTCTCCTGGTGGGTAAGACTCATCTTCGCTGTGAGGTAGGGTCAGACGGTTTAGAACGTCCGCGTTCTGGTATCCTTCTCCAGGCCTGTGAAAAACTTCGTAGTCTTACACCGATATTTTGACGCGCCATCGCAGCATTTGGGGTGACAAGACTTGTGGCACCGGCTTCAGCGGTCCAAGGACGCCAACCAGAGGTTCGTGATCAGTGACAATTACAACACTTCGTCCGGAGATGTATTGATGAAAGTGCACCGCCCCAAACACTACACTTAGTGCTTCTCGATCAAGCTGTGAGTCTTATTTCTCAGCATCCCCGAGATCTCTTGACGCAAATGCGATTGGGGCTTCTCTGTCCTCGTCGTCAACCTGCGCACGTACTGCGCCGGCGCCATATGGTGACGCGACACAGGACAAAAGCAGTAGCTTCGACTCATCGTAGTGAGCCAACGTTTTCTTGCCAAGGACCAGCTCCTTGAGCTTCCGAAAAGCGACGACATGGCTCTCTTCGCAGTCCCAGGGAAGGCACTTCGCTAGCAGCTTGTAAAGGTCACAGGCCACAGTCGCTCGGTTTTCTACAAACCTGTCGTATAACTCCAGTATTCCGAGAAACGACTGCAGCGTGGTTTTTGACGTTGGTTCTGGCAACTCCCTAAACGCCTTGATGCTGTCGTCCGTTGGATGAACACCAGCCGCATCGACCCTGTGGCCCAGATATGTCACCCCGGAAACGCCAAAAAGGCACTTCTCTCGGTTCGCTCGAAGGCCAGCTTCTTTAAGTTTTGACAGGACGGAGTCCAGACCCTTAGCGTGTTCAGCGGTTGTGGTACCGTTGACAATGATGTCGTCCAGATACACGCCGACTTCTGGTATCCCTGCAAGCGTTGTCTTCATACATCTTTGGAAAATGGCTGATGCTGCCGAGATGCTGAAGGAAAGTCGCTTCACAGGATAAACGCCCTTTATCGCGTTAAAGGTGAGAACTTTAGCGGTGTTCTCGGTGAGTAGTAACTGCTGCTATACTTGAGCCAGGTCGAGCGTGGAAACAATTCTTCCTTCCCGCAGCTTTGCGAGCACCTCTGCCATTGTCGGCAGTGAATATGACGCCTTGAGCGTCACGGCATTGACGGTGCTGCGGTAGTTACCACAGAGTATGATGCTTCCGTTTTTCTATATCACTACTACGACGTGTGTCGCCCGATTTCAGTGCTTCGTCTATTCAATGTTGCCTTGTTAAGTGAGACGTGGCAGCTCGGCTTCTACCACTGGTTTTAGCGCAAATGGCACAGTCTATACTTGCAGGAACTTTGGTGACGCGTTTTCTTTCAGTTCTAGGATTACCGCAGGCGCCTTCTAGCAGTTTGTTTCCGTCAAAAACCCGAACTTCTCAATGGTGGTTGTCCGGCTGCCACCCAACACCACCTGCCGCACGCCACTGAGGTCCTTTCCCAGGGCTGCGAAAGAATTCCGTCCAAGAAGGTTACATGCCGGCTGCTTCATCACAAGAAGAGGCAACGTCACTTTTAGTTTCTTGAACTGACCATGACGTGAATTGTTCTTAGGGATTCATGCTTTCACCAGAGCAGGTAGGTAGGGTGATGTTGTCGTCTGTGAATTCCGGAGGCTTTCTTTGCTTCGCTGCTTTGAATATTTGTTCGCCGATCAAAGAAAACGCAGCACCCGAGTCTACATCAAATTTGAGAGGAACACCTTGATCCAGGCGTATCACAACCTTCTCTGATGGCTCTTGCCGTGGTGTTACGGCGTGCCGGTTATTCAGAGTGCCCGACGATGCTGTAACGGGGCTATGAGTCTCCTGTGGTTTGAGTGCCTGCACGGAGCAGTACCGGTGCTGGGATGTCTGGAACCTTCAAGAGCTATGATTGTGGAAGTCCTCGCAGTGAAAGCAGGGCGCAGACAATGATGTCATCTCCTGATGAGGATGTGCCGGACGACTCTTTTCCATCTTGTTGATATCAGTAAAATCTGCTTTTATTTGCCGCGATTGTTCTTGGCGTTCCCTGCTTGTACCACAATGTCGGACGCCTTGACGAACGTCAGGTCCCGCTTCGCCAAGACTCGTTGCTGGAGATTTTCATTTTAACGAAAATAAAGAAAACAATCGCGCAACAATATGTCCAGTGACAGCATCGCCGCGTTGGTGGGAATCGTTGTTGTGACCGTGCTGACCGTGCCACTGGCAGCTCCAACAGCTGTCGCTGAGACGGGAGGGCTAGCTGTGATTGTTGGCGAAGTCACTTGAACGTTCCCAAAATTCCAGTCTGCTTAAAGTTTCTTAAGAGCAGCGACGTACGCGGTCACTGACCCTTAAGGCTGTTGATCTCACCGTTGGACCTTTCAACGGCTGAACAGTTCCGCCGGCCGAGGATCAAAATTTGCTCGAAGGAAAGTCACGATCTCCTCGAAAGTGAACTCTCTTAGAGATTTGGGAGCCACCAATGCCTTAACCATTTCAGATGTGGAGGAACCACCGAGAGTGAGCAGGACGGCGCGCTTCTTGGTGCCATCCTTGATACCGTTGACCTCGAAGTAGTAGATCAACCGCTCCGTTCACGATGAACAGCCCTCTCCCGAGAACGCTCCCATGGTGGCGTTAGGCACCATCTCCTCAGGCAGCAGTTTCGTTTCCGTCGCTCGACGCCAATAGACCGATCTCACTAAGTGTTCCACGCATGCTCGACGCCGCTATAACTATTGTTCACAGGAGGCAGGTGCCAGTGCACTAGACAGCTCGTGCTATCTCATGCTCTGCACGCGCAGCCCCCAGCAGGGTTGTCGCGCGTGCAGAAAGGCTACACTTCCCACAAAGCATGCCGACAGCGGTGGCGCAACAAAACTGGATGGCGTGATCGGCCTATTGATAAATACAACCTTTGATGCAAGTTTTACGGTGTGGGCGGTGCGTCCATCGTGGTTCTCGGTGTAGGAACAAGTGCCCGAGCTGCGGCTTCCGCGCGATTATTTGAGGCTCGCAGAATCGGCTGCACAGTCCACCTGTCGGCGGTGCCGGTAGATTATACTGCCGCTTTGCGTTGACTCTTGAAGAGCTTCAGCGTGTTTGCCGCTTGGGACTGCATGGTCGGGGGTCCACTAACTATGACGTCATGGGCGAGCCTTGTCTTCAAGAGATTATAATATAGACATTTTCACCCACCGTCGCGTAGGCCCTGCCATCTTGGAATGACATGACGCGTCCGCCATAAGCTGGCTTCAGATCGTCTCTCCGCTTGCCCTCTAGGCTTTGGCGAATAAATGGTATACTTGTTTTTTGTCGCACTTCACTGTGGTGTTTTCCTTGTTCTGTAAATTGTAGTCCTATCATTATCTTTACTGTCTACTAAGATGTCATTATTACAAGCACAACTCCTGTACTTGAATTTATTACTAGCGGATACGTGTGAGGATCAGCTAGAGAAGGCACTAAAGCAAATTGAGCATGGACAGGACTCTAATGGGGAATTAGCTTGGTAAATTTGAAGCAGCTTTGAAACATTTTTTGATTGTACCTTCTGAGCGTGCAAGCGCTTGCTCGCATCCACCGCACTAAGGCGCTAGTATGGAGTGTTTTCGGATCGCTCCAAATCCAACAAGGTAATCCCACATAAGACAGTATGAGGGTATAGAGCTCACTTACTTATGACAGCGCAGGTTTGCTCAGTGATATTGGTGGAACGCTTGCAATGAGAATCTCGAGGTATATATATAATCGCCCATTTAAGAATATAAAGGTTACGAATCTAGTCAACGAAGAAGGCACTGTGTGTGTTTCTCGGAAGCATCGTGCCCTGACTTCCTAACAAATCTAAAACTTTTGCCGTGGGTAATATGGGAAAATTGTTGTTACAGTATAAACAGTTGCTTGAACCCTTGGTGGGCTTATTTATGATACAAAACTATACATTGTGATCCATCCCATCTTTGTAGTCACTCAATGTGCTTCATTAATTTCCGTAAGATATTAATTTCAATTATTTATTAAACACATAGGGTGAGGCTCTGTGGGTGGGTGACAAACGGGTAACAGACAGCTTGTGAGCGCCAAAAAAATGCCATCACATTTAAAATTGAGGGGAAGAGGATTTAACAAGAGGCGTAATTGATACAGGAACTTAAATAAAAGGAGTGTAAATGTGTTTTTGGGCTAGGCGGCACAAGCTACCGCCCAATACAAAGGGTACAGCCAATACCAATCATGCATTCATTCGTCATATGATAGAATACATTAGCTGGCTGGAAATGCTCTGGTCGTCTTCACAATGCCTCGCAAAAGAAAGGTCGCCTCTCAACGCCTCGCAGGAAAGCAGCGTTTTGCTAGAGGCAGAGAAGCAAGGTGAACTTGTTTTGCTGCAACCAAGGGTTGAGTGAGCAAAAACGAAGTTCCTCCTAATTAAATCGGCGGAATATGACCTTCATAAAAGATATGTCTAAATGCTGTCGCATTCCGACGTAGTCTGCAGCTAAGCGACAAAAACAGCTCCATTTTTCCGGCAGCCGCCAGAATAGCGCTTTCATGAGATAAGACACCGTTTGCGAACCGGGTGTCTTAGGTGAACACCTACATGGGCGCTGAAAAAATAAAAAAACATGGCATCCCGGTCATTTTGGTATTGTCACGAATGACGAAGTGACGAAACAAAGGAATAACTGAGAAAACTGAAACGTTTAATGGGGCGAACTTGTGCCCAAAAATCAAAGGAAAGAGAAAGATAACAACAGAGCGTCGCGGGCGTCGAAGGCGGCGAAGCAGCAAGATCGAACGCTGAGGCGAAACTGACTGCGGCTCGCCACGCGGAGCCCCTTATGTACAGTCGGGGACAAAAGTCTCCAGGACGCGCGAGCTGCGACTGAAACGCATTGCTCTGCCATCTGCCGGCGGGTCGCCTGGTTTCGAGATCACACAAAAGCGCATGCGCGTCCCACTGTGCCTGCAAACATGTGTGTTTTCCCGCTCTTCTGCGGCTCAGCCCCTAACTCGGAATCGAGCGCGTGGTACCGCCTCGGAAATAGCGCTTGTGACTGACGAGCGTCTGCTACAGATTCCGAAACTGGAGATACCGCCTGCGGCATTGCACCGCATTTCGCTGTGTCAGTGCACCTTGCTTTATAACCAGTTGAGTTTATCGCTCAGTTGAGCTGCCGTGACTTCTTGCTTTATAGGCGCCATGTCAGTAAGCGCTATCGCCGAGGCGGTGCCACGCGCCCGATTCCGAGTTAGGGGCCGCGACGCAGAAGAGTGGAAAAACG
The DNA here is from genome assembly GCA_013358835.2 of Ixodes persulcatus. Taxonomy (NCBI): domain Eukaryota; kingdom Metazoa; phylum Arthropoda; class Arachnida; order Ixodida; family Ixodidae; genus Ixodes; species Ixodes persulcatus. The sequence continues at coordinate 174 of JABSTQ010010807.1, read as the reverse complement.
CACATGTTTGCAGGCACAGTAGGACGCGCATGCGCTTTTGTGTGATCTCGAAACCAGGCAGCCCGCCGGCAGGTGGCAGAGCAATGCGTTTCAGTCGCAGCTCGCGCGTCCTGGGGACTTTTGTCCCCGACTGTACATGCGTGGGTTTCTGGAATAAGCGGCATAGAAAGTTCG